>VYXF01009627.1:273-11979 GCA_013397295.1 Polioptila caerulea
TGGAAAGAAAAGGGGAAAATGGGAAAAAGAAGGGGGAAAATGGACAAAGATGGGAAAAAATGGAAAGAAAAGGGGAAAAGTGGAAAAAGAAGGGGAAAAATGGACAAAGATGGGAAAATATGGAAAGAGATGGGAAAAATGAGAAAAAAGGGGAAAATGGAAAGAGAAGGGAAAAAATGGGAAAGGAAAGGAAAAATGGAAAGAGGTGGGAAAAAATGGAAAGAAAAGGGGGGAAAATGAGAAAAAAAAAAAGAGAAAAAATTGAAAGAGAAGGAGGAAAATGGAAAGAGAAGGAAAAAAATGGAAAGAAAAAAGGGAAAAAAGGGAAAGAGAAGAAAGAAATGGAAAAATATGGGGAAAAATTGAAAGGGAAGGGAAAAAATGGAAAGTAAAAGGGATAAAAGGGAAAGAGATGGGAAAAATTGGAAAAATATGGGGAAAAATTGAAAAGGAAGGGAAAAATGGAAAGAGAGGGGGAGAAATGGGAAGGGAAAGGAAAAAAGAAAGAGATGGGAAAAAATGAGAAAAAATGGAAAAAATGGAAAGAGAAGGGGGAAAATGGGAAAGGAAAAATGGAAAGAGATGGGGAAAAAATGATAAAAAAGGGAAGAATGGGAAGGGAAAGGAAAAATTGAAAGAGAAGGGAAAAATGGAAAGAAAAGGGAAAAAAGCCAAGCCACGAAATTAAAGCCCCCAAACTCTGGCTCTCTTGGCCAAGCCTGGGTTGTGACATCCTTCAACTGTCATGACAGTTAAATTTGGGGGATTTGGGGGAAATTTCCACCCCAAGATGTTTCCTGGGCTTTGCCAGATCCCCTCTGGCCCGGGGCAGATAAATCCCTGGAGCTGCTATCTCTGAAATTCCTCCTTCCCAGCCCTCCACGGGGCTCCAGGGCTCCGTTTTTTCCTTTTTTTAAAAAAAAAATTATTATCAATTTTCACCCTTTTCCTGTGATTATCGAGGTGGGGGATTTTTGCAGAAAGATAAGGAAAGCTGGGGCTGGCTGGGGGCAGCTGATCTCCAGGGAAAACCAAATTACAGCCCCAGCAAGGGCTGAATTTTGGGTTTAATTCCTTCCTAAAATATCTGACTCGACAGAGAATTGATGAGACTGGAGAAAAAAAAAATTCTGGGGTTTTTTTTGTTATTTTGGGGATTTTAGGGGTAATTTTATGCTTTTGAGTCACAAAGATGCTCAAGTGGACGCTAAAAATGAAATTCCAGCTGAATTTTGCCACTTTGGATGTTACAAAGTCAGCCTGGAGCTGGTAGGGACAAAGAGAAGGTTTTGAGAGTTCAAAAAATGAATTATTTTTATTTTTTTCTTTTTTTTCCCCCCATTTTTTTTCAGCATTGATCCAGAATTTAATAGTGAGCCAACCCTTCCTGAAGGAAAACAATTTTTGGCAGCTTTCTGAGATGGTTTGAAACCATTTGCCTGGAAAAAAAGTGGAAATATTTGGGAATTCTGGGCCTTTTGTTGGGGTCTCATTAGCAGGGAATGGGAAAAGTGGAAGTGGATTTCACTCGGAGCTTTCCAAGAGAATCAAACCAGCCCTGCTCAAATTAAAAATCAGGATTTTATCTCCCCAAATTTTGCTCCTGCACTGCAGGACACCCATCCCAAGCATTCCAGGCCAACAAAATTTTTCCTTCTTTTTGAAATTCTGGATTTCTGTGGGCTCTGATATCTCAAAAACCAGAATTTAACTTTTTTTCCATGGAATATTCCAGGTAGGGAAGCTGGCAAGTGATGGGGCTCCCATAAAAATCCCTTTGAATGCTTGAATAAAGAGATTTATTAATTTTGATTTAATTTAATTTAGTTTAAATTTCTCAAACACGAGGGTTTGAGCTCCTTATTGAAATTTTGGATTTCTTTGGGCTCTGCTATCCCCAAAACCAGCCAAAAATGGGAATTTTACTTTTCTTTCTTGGAATATTTAGGAGAGGAACGTTGGGAAGTGAAGGGGTTCCCACAAAAATCCCTTTTTAATGCTGAAATAAACTCAGATTTCTTCTTTCAAATTTTGTCAAACAGGAGGGTTTGGGCTCCTTTATGAAATTCTGGATTTTTTTGGGCTGTGAAATCCCAAAAAACAGCCCAAAAATCAGAAATTTAACTTCTCCTCCCTGGAATATTTCACACAGGAATGCTGAGAAGTGAAGGGGTTCCCACAAAAATCCCTTTTAATGCTTGAATAAAGAGATTTCTTCATTTAAATTTCTCAAATGGGAGGGTTTGGGCTCCTTATTAAAATTCTGGAATTCTGTGGGCTCTGATATCCCCAAAACCCCCCAAAAACCAGAAATTCAGCTTTTCTTTCCTGGACTATTCAAGGCAGGAATGTGAAGGGGTTCCCACAAAAATCCCTTTTAATGCTTGAATAAAGAGATTTCTTCGTTTAAATTTCTCAAATGGGAGGGTTTGGGCTCCTTATTAAAATTCTGGAATTCTGTGGGCTCTGATATCCCCAAAACCCCCCAAAAAACCCAGAAATTCAGCTTTTCTTTCCTGGACTATTCAAGGCAGGAATGTGAAGGGGTTCCCACAAAAATCCCTTTGAATGCTGAAATAAACTCAGATTTCTTCTTTTAAATTTTGTTCTGTCCTTTAGGAAATCCTGCATTTCTTTGGGCTGGGAAATCCCAAAAAAACAGCCAAAAAAGGGAATTTTCCTCCCCTCCAGATCCATCACCCAACCCACCAAACCCAGCGAGTTCCACTCGAGCAACACAAACATTTTTAGGTTGCCCTGAGCCAAATTTCTGCCATATTTGTCAAAATCCAGAATTCAGATCCCCCCAAAAAAACCCAAAAAAGTTTGAGTGAGTCTGAAACAGGACGAGCACAGGCCCTGGGTTTGGCAGCAGCAGTTTTGGAGCCCCAGCTGCTCTTGGAGAGCTTTGAAACCTTTTTTGGACCAGGTTGTTCCTCTGGAATCACAATTCCACGGGCAGGGGCTCAGGGAATTGCCAAATTCAGGATTTCCCTGGAAAATCCATGCAGCTGCTGGGATTTTTGGGGATAAAATTGATATTTCTGTGTGTTTTCACTCTGAAATGCTGGAGCTGGACACCTTCTCCTGGGAAAATGAGCTTGGGGAGGTTTGGCTGCAATTACATTTGTTTGAAAATGATCAAAATCTTGTTTATCCCTTTTATTTTTTTGGTCGTGGCCAGTCCTTCCATCAGTATCCCCTTCCATAAAGCCCAAGAGGTGGGAGATGGATGCTTTTAGGATGTGAGGTGTAGGAAATTCCCAGGCTTTGCAATCTGGGAATGCATCTTAAGGTTTCATTTCGACAAAATTTGAATTCATCCTGGGAGATTTTGGGAGCCCTCTACCAGAATCAGGGCAGAAATGACATTTTCTGCCAGCCCTGGAGCACAGAACCCAAACCAGGCACCCAAACTGTGGATCTGGTTGGAAAAGCAGGGCTGGGAATGCTTTGGCTTGAGAGGGATTTTAAGGATTATCCAAAACCACCCCTAAAATCCAAACCAAGCCAAGCTCTGCTGCTGTTTGATAGAAATTTCTGATTTTTTGTTGTTAGAATTTTCCTCTGGATTTCATCTTAGAATCACGGAATGGTTTGGGTTGGGAAAGTCTTTAAAGATGATTGAATTCCAAGACTTTTCCATGGGTAGGGAAATTTTGCACTCTCTTCAATCCCTGTCCAGCCTGGCCTTGGATGCTTCCAGGGATCCTCTGGGAATTCCAGCCCAGCCCTTCCCAGGGAGGAATTCCTGCCCAATATCCCACCCAACCCTGCTCTCCTGCAGTTTAAACCCATTCCCCTTCTGCCTGCCCCTATAAAAATCCCCCAGCCTCCTTTTTCTAAGCTCCCTTTACTGCGCCACAGCAGAGCCAAAATCACCCCACAAACCAAAATTCAAACCAAAGCCCACCCAGAACCAGGCAGGGCTGTCCCCACCCCGATTTTAAAAAGCCACCAACATTCCTGTCACCACCCTGGAGCCCCTGCACCTCCGATTTTTGGGGTTGGATCAAGGACTTCATGCCCTGTGAGCCCCTAGGATGTTTTCCTCCCCTTCCCTGTGGGGATTTTTCCTGATGGATTTGGGATTTGGCCAGGACAAGGTGGAGGATGGAGAAGGAGAAGCTCTCCCAGCTTCTCCTGGCTGCAGGAATTCCAAGAGCAGGGAGAGGAGCAGGAGATTCTCCAATTTAACCCAACACCCCACAGGAGAAGAACATTTCCAGTCAAAACCAATCCGTATTTTTCGTGTGAAAAGCTGAAGTTTTCATGAGCTGACTTCTCCTTTTGCCTGGGGCATCCTCAGGGTAGGATTTTTCGTTCAGCTCCTCAGGTGATTTTTCTCTGCTCACTTGGAAAAGGAGGGGATAAAGATTGGAAATCCAAAGTTCTTCTGGAAGGATCCAGGTTGGGATTGGATGTTTCAAAGCTAAAAATTGGCTGATTATCTGTTTGTCATCTCAGATGGCACCTGAGAGGTCAAAAAACACCATCAGAGAGGGCCCTGATGAATATTCTTCAGGAATTGGACAGATTTGATTTCTGCAGTGCCAGGGAAATGCCTGGAAAGCACCAAACCAGGGAATTCTGCAGAGCCAGAATTTCCACTGACCACAAAGAGGAAAAAAATCACAGAAACCTCACAAGTCCTCAGTTTTTTGGAGTAAAACCTGCTCCTAAAGCTCCATGGAGCAAATTTCCAGGCCTCAAATTCCAGGTGAGGGGTTTTGGTGAGGGATTTAAAGCCAGAACTGAACCCCTCCAAGGATCAAAGTCTGAGCTGGAGCCTAAACCCCGCCTGGGCTGGATTATTTGGGTGCTCAGCTGCTCTTTGCTCTAATTCCAACCCTTCCCAAGCTCCTGGCAGGGGGAAGAGAGAGAAGAGTGAAGGGAGAAGACACCAAGGCAGGATTTGGAATTTTCCAGCTGTGAAAGGAATTCCACAGCAAATCCTGCACTACCCCAGGGCACCATCCCACCCTGACCAGCCTCGGTGACACTGAGGGGACAACCTCACCCAAGACCTCCTGGTGCCCTCCAGACCTTTCTCACAGAAGTTTTCCACCACAAGAAGAGAGCAAATCCCAAAGCCAAAGCCAATCCCAGCTCGGAGCCACCTTCCCTGGTTTATCGCCCCATGGAGAATAAAGAATAATAAAGAAATAATAATAAATCATAAGAAATGGAGAAGAGCTCCAACAGACCAAGCCACAGGGGAGCAGGAGGTGATGCCCCACCCGGGCTGTGCCCCCCAACAATCCCAGGTGAAAATCCCCAATGAGGGGGGCACAAATTCCCAGCAGATCCCTCGGGGAAGCTGTGGAAGGGCAGGGAAGGCCCTTTCTGCTCCCAGGTTACTTTCCATTATTTCCATATTAATCTTTCCATGCCTTAAGTTTTAGCTTTTATATTTTCCAGACTCTGCACTGCGTTGGTGTGTGACTCTGAGCTGCACACAAAGTGTGAGTTCTCCTCACAGCTCAGTCCCACAGAACAATCCTTCTCCAGGACCAAGGACACCACTGCAGCTTTGGGGTGTGGAAGAAGGGATTTCAGGCAACCTTGCCCCTGATAAGTCAGAGTTGGACTAATTACCAAAGAAAAGAACCAGTTTTGCTTTTGATGGGTCACAGCTGTGGCTAATGAGGATAGGTGGGATAAAAGGGGGAGTGGGCTGCTTGGAGGAACATTTTGATGGAGAGGACCCTGAGGAAAAGGACCTGGAGGTACAGGAGCCCTGAGGAAGAAGGAAAGATCCAGGGAGCAGAAAGAAGAATGAAAACAAGGCAGAGAGTTCCTGCTGGCAAAAGGATCAGCTGGGAGCTCAGCCTGGATGGAGCTGGGGCTGCAGTCACAGTCGAGCTTGCTAAGGCCTGGCTTTAGAGTCTGCAGGCTGATGTTTGCAGTTATGGTCCAGCAGGGATAAGCAGCAGTCAGAGCCTGCGGCTGGACCCCACAGCAGGAGCTGGCTGCACTCAGAGTCAGGATGGCCAAGCTACAAGGAAAATAAACCAGGACCCTTTTCAGGTTATTAAATCTCTGTGTCTGGGTTCATTGCTGGCCCTAACGAGAGGGCTGCTGCAACCAGGATCACCCAGTCCCAACCAAGCACTACCAGCATCACCCCAAACCCTGTCCCCAAGGGCCACAGCCAGACTCCTCCTGAGCACCCCCAGAGACAGTGACTCCAAACCTCCCTGGGCAGCTCATTCCCCAAAATATTTTCCAGTCTCCAACCTGAGCCTCCCCTGGTGCNCACACAAAGTGTGAGTTCTCCTCCCAGCTCAATCACGCAGAACAATTCTCCAGCCCCAGGACCACGGACACCCTCAGCCCAAAAATTGCAAACAGAGAATTGAGGAGAGCAACCTGGGAGGGTGGGACTGCAGAACCTGGAGCTGGAATTGGACAGTGAACCCCAACATGGAAATGGACCAAAAGTTGAAAAAATTGTGAAAATTTGTGACTCGGAGTCCACCTTGGGTGTAGCCCTGGCCGGGCTCTTGCACTGCCCAAGGTGGATCCTGTGCAGGCCTTTGAATCAATCCCTGCTTTATTCCTCTAACTCTGCCCAGCCTCTGCTCCAGCTCAGCCTCTCCAGGTGTCATTCCCACCTGGAGAATTGCACCTGCAGACAAAGCAGAACTCAGGGAGCCATCCCAGCTCTCTGCTGCTCTGCTTTGGGAGGCAGAATCCTCCTTTTCCCCCCTCTTTTGGCTCCTGCTCCCTGCCCCACAACGTTGATTAGGCTCGAGGGCAGAAGCAACATTTTGCACTTTCCTCCAAGCCGGGGTTTCGATAGCGGAGCAAACTCACCCCGGCTTTCTTTAATAATTCACAGGGCAGGATTGTGTGGATACTCTTAACTGCTACTTAGAAGTAATTAATTGATTTTCTGACATATCAGCTAACGATGTATTGCACTGACATGAAGTTGGGGCTCTGCTCCTGATTGGGCTGGAGGCCTCAGAGCATCACGCTGGGCTCAGGAGCTGAGCTGGAAACATTCTGAATTTAATCTGCTCGAAAAGGAAAGGCATTTTCCACCGAGTGTTGTCTCAAACTCTGATCCATACGCTGCCTCCAACGCTGTCGGGGGCAAGGATTTCATTGTTATTTACAGGAGAGTTTAAATTTAGAACATCCGGGAGGAATGAAAACACAATTTCTGTCAGCAGCACATATGGAGCTGCAGGCAGTGGGGAGGCTGCAGGAGGAATTTTGTGTGTTTAGAAAATGGAAGAGGTTTGGGGGCATCTCCTTTTTCCAAATCGTTGGCAAACCAGAGATCTGGGTGGGTGAGTCTGGAGCAGGAGGACAAAGAAGCAGAACTCATTTTTTCAGTGGTTTTTTTACAGCTTTTTATCTTTACAGGAGATCCCCACTCCTAATAAACCCCAAGGCTGGGTGGGAACAGCAGGTTAAACAAATTCTTGTGCTCCAAAAGTTCCAAGCAGGAATATTCTGTTCTAGCCAAACTACAGAAGGGTTCCCTGGCTCGATTAAATTGAGGAGCCTTTATCAACTCCACAATCCCAAATTCACAAATCTCCCATTTATAGCTTAGGCTTGAAAGCTGTGCCCTGGATAGAGGAGGGGAACTCCTGGAAAAATTCCCATTTTTTATAGAGGATATGAATTCATTTGCCTGTGATCTCTGCTTTGATATAGGAAATCCCATCATGGATAACTTGGGAGGTCACATCCCTGCTTTTATGTCTTCCAGGATGCTTCACGTGTGGAACACTGCTTGGCTCCTGTTCTCAAAGAGATTTTTTTCCTCCTTCCTTCCCTTTCTATGAACCACAGAAAAATTAGTGAGGAACAGAGCAACTCTCCCCCAAAAGTGTTTTTTAATTGATATTTTCTGTGAAATTGCTTGTAGGCAGCTGCAGGTGCCTCTGTTGTATTTTCTGCTGCCTTTTCCAGTCATTTCTCTCCATCCTCACCCCCAAAATCCTGCCATTTTTATCTCCTGCTTGTCAAGAGTATCAGAACATTTCTTCCCCACCCTCAGCCCTGTCACCAGATTGAGAAGCTGCTACAGGAAATTAATTTGCCCCAGACCATCCTGTTAATGAAATTACAGAATTAGTTGGCTTCACTCCTGTGTGCAGTCTCTCACTTGGAAACAACCCCCACCCTCCAACTTATTTATCACCAGTCCCTGAGATTTCCTCATTAAAAAATACCTTTGACCCCTTCAGGACTTATTTTAACTGAAATGAGTGAAAATAACTTATTTTAACCACAATTTATTTAAAACTTAAAAGCTTAAAAGCATCGTCAGCGTCAGCACAGAGCGTTTTGTGGGGTGTTTATCTTCAGAAAAAAGGAGTTTTGAAGAAGAAGAAGAGAGGTCATGAATTATTAAGAGCCCCCTCTTGGAAAGGGAGAAAGTGTCAGGATTTTGCTGAAGTCCTGGATTGATTTTCTGACACAACCGTTGGGAAGATGTGGGAGCAGCCACGCGGGTGGCAGTGTCAGGTATCCACCAGGAAATGGGATTGCTCCTCTCCCCCAGCAAAACAGGGGAGAAAAAGCAGAGAAAAGAGGCAACAATTTGTAAGTTGGATGAATAAAAGTTAAAGAAATCCTGTTTGATAAAGCCGGGTAAAATTTTAGGGTCAAATTTTTTTTTTTCTTCACGGAAATAATGCAGATTTTGGCTGAACTGACATTTCATGGATTTATGGCGATTTTCAAACTTAGAATCATCAAATGAAATCCTGGAATGCTTTGGATTGAAGGGACTTTAGAGCTCATCCCATGGCAAGGACACCTCCCACTGTCCCAGCCCAGGACACTGCCAGGGATCCAGGGGCAGCCACAGCTGCTGTGGGCTACCTTTTTTTTTTGTTTCATTAAATTTTGTTTCAGTGAAGGCAAAAGTTTGTGGGGAGGAAGAATGTTTTCAAACAGCGGCTCCCTAAACATCTCAACTGCCTTCAGTGATGCCTGAAGTTTGAGTTTTTCTATTTTTCAGACCCTGGGCTGTTTTGGGGGGCAGTTTTGGGTTTCACATTCAGTGCTCCTGAGCTCTCCTCACACAGCAGGGACACAAAACAATTCCTGCTCCAGCTCGGCACCAAGGACAACTTTGAGGCCCAGAACAAAGCCAAGGGTGAAGGCAGAAGGCAAAGCAAGGAGGATGGAGCTTCCTAAGCTGCAGCTGGAATTGGCCCCTGAACTGCAATGTGCTGCTGGAGCAGAACTTCTCCAAGTGGGAGCCCTGGGGGCCGGGCGTCCATTCTGGGCCCATTTTGGGCTGCCCTTGGCTGTGGCCCAGCCGGGCTCTGGTGCTGCCCAGGTGTGTCCAGGGAGGCCTTGGAATAAATCCCAGCTTTATCCTTTGGCTCTGGCTGGGCTCTGCTCCAGCTCAGCCCCCTGAAGACATCACTTGGATCCTGTTAAAGTGCTCCCTGGCATGAGCTGGTGCAAACCACTGACATAATTTGTCCTGAACTAGACCAGGAATGGCCCCACTTTGCTTCTGCTGAGGTCTCATTGCTGCTTTCCTTCTGTCCAAAGGGTGTAGAGGAGAAAATTACAGAACCCCAGAATAATCAAGGTGGGAAGAGCTCTCCAGGATCCCCCAGGGCCAGCCCAGCATCACCCAAACCCTGTCCCCAAGGGCACAGCCAGACTGCTCTGGGACAATTCCAGTGACCCCAAACCTCCCTTGGGCAGCTCAGCCCAAGGCCTGACCACTCTGCCAGGGAAATTTTCTTTCCCAATCTCCACCCTGAGCCTCCCCTGGTGCCATTTGAGGCCATTCCCTCTCATTTTTCCCTGTCCCTCCTGTCAGGGAGTTTTGAGGAGCACTGAGGTCCCCCCTGAGCCTCCTCTTCTCCAGACTGAGCTCCCTCAGGAGTTCTCCAAACCCTTCCCAGTTCCATTCCCTTCCCTGGACAGCACCAGGAAATCCAGGCTGGCAGGTGGGGAGGGGAAGGTGAAGCCAAAATTCCTGTGCTGGGAGCCCTTGCCCAGCCCAACCCAACCCTGAGATCCCCTCATGGAAAGCCTCAGGCAGGGATGGTGCTGGAATTTGTGCAGAGCCAGGAACGGGAATCAGGGCAGGGGTGTCAAACAATGGTGGGAAACAACGGGTTTACAAAATTTCCAGAAATGGCACAAACAATGGTTTACAAAATTTCCAAAAATGATGTAAAACGACGGTTTTATGGAATTTACAAAAATTATGTAAAACAATGGTTTTACAAAATTTACAGAAATAATGTAAAACAAGGGTTTTACAGAATTTCCAAAAATGATGTAAAATGAGGGTTTTACAAAATTTACAGAAATAATGTAAAACAAGGGTTTTACAGAATTTCCAAAAATGGTGTCAAACAACACTTTAACAAAATTTCCAAGAATTGCTTTTCTGCGCCACAGAAACCCAACGGTTCTGATGGCCAAGAAAAGGCGAGGCAGAGCCCAGCCTTAAAAGCTGACATGCAAAAAATGGCCTGGAAAAAATGTAAACCATGTTGGGAGGATCGATTAATCCCAATTTTCCCAGGAAATCTGATGTTTCAATCAAAAGGAAGGACAGGTCCCTCAGCACTGAGCAAAATATGAGGAACCTGGTGCAAATTGTGGCAAACTGGGAGGGTGTGATCCAGTTTCCTGAGGTGGGAAGAGCAGCCTGCTCCGTATTTTTGAGCTGCCTGTGGAGGAGTGATTTTGGTGGTCTTTGTTCAGTTCTCAGTGGGTTGGATCCCACCACACGTCTGGCTCCTTTCCAAGGGGGAAAAAAAAAAAATCCTTTAGCAATTAGGATGGAGATAAGAGGATTTCCTTCTCCAGCTGGGTGGTCTCTTTTAGAGCCCAGACTAAATTAGATCCAGGAAGGGACAGGTATTTCTGAGGCTACAGCTTGACAGCACTGAACTGAAAAATCAGGAGGATGTTTCCCAAATTTTTTTGGATTATGGAGGCTTGGAAGTTTATAAATGCCTGGAAAACACTGGAAGGAAGAGGAGAGAGGAGTGTTGGGACTCTGGGAGGATACAGAGTGCGTTTCCACAGAGCTCCTGCCTGGATTTATTCCCAATAAAGAGGTGAACTGCACCGGAGACAGGCAGGGAAGGCCAAATCCAGAATTTGGGATACAAAAAGGAGCTGGAGCTGCTGCAGAGAGCCCAGAGGAGGCAGCAGGATGGGCAGAGGATGGAGCAGCTCTGCTGGCAGGAAAGGCTGGCACAGCTGGGATTGTTCAGCTGCACAGGAGAAGCTTTGGGCTGAGCTCAGGGTGGCCTTGCAGGGCCTGAAGGAGCCCCAGGAAAGCTGGAGAGAGACAATTCCCAAGGGATGCAGGGACAGGACACAGGGAATGGCCTCAAACTGAAAAATGACAGGTTTAGATCAGATATTAGGGAAAATTTCCTCCCTGGGAGGGTGGGCAGGGGCTGGCACAGGGTGCCCAGAGAGCAAAGTTGAAGTGAAGGCCACAAAGCTGAGGGCAGGTGGTAAAAGCTGCTGAATCCCTGAGGAATCAGTGGAATTGGAGAAGGAAAAGGTGCTACCAGTGCACACAACACCCAATCCTTTCTTGTCAGAACAGCAACAATGGGTTCAAAAATGTCACAATAACAGCATTAAATGTGGCTCAGAGGCAGCACAGAGGCCCCAGAAATGGAACTCCTGGGCTGCTGCCCCTCAAAAATTCCCTAAATAAGGAACAGGGCCCATGTTTGG
>VYXF01009630.1:3853-20262 GCA_013397295.1 Polioptila caerulea
CAGTGGTGGTGT
This sequence comes from Polioptila caerulea, assembly GCA_013397295.1. NCBI lineage: Eukaryota > Metazoa > Chordata > Aves > Passeriformes > Certhiidae > Polioptila > Polioptila caerulea. Next base: position 3,866 of record VYXF01009630.1, read on the forward strand.
GCGCCACCCCTCGAGCACCCTCCCCCCCTCCCCGAACTGATTTCTTAATAAAGGCCATACAAAAAGGGGCCTAGTCTCCTGGCCCCGTTTATCTCAGGCAGGGCTTGAAGTAAGCCAGTCTAGAGGAAGGTGTCCCTCCCTATGGCAGGGGGGTTGGGAGGTGATCTTTAAGGTCTCTTCCAACCCAAATCATTCAATCATTCTATGACCTCACAGCAGAGAAGCAATAGGCTTGTCTTCTCTTACTGCAGTGTTTTCTTGGTAGCATTAGTCTGATACAGCAGGGATTTAACTTTACCTCAATCTTACTGCCTTCAGAAGAGAGTACTTGAAGACTTGCTTAAGTACCCATTGTTCTGGTAAAACACTTAAGAGTCTTCCTTAAGTACATGTTGAAATATATTAATGAGTAGAAATCCTGAATTTGCACTATTGATTCCTTAGAAAGAAAATTGACTGTGAGTTCATTGCTGAGTAATGAGCTTTGAGGGAAAAAAAAGACATCTGCCAAATTCTAGGCTGTTCTGGTTCAAACCTACCCCATTTTGCTGATTATGGAACTCTTAATTGAGCATGATATGAGGTAAGAGCTGTCGTAAGTTTGGAAAAGAAAACTTCTTCCACAATTCCAGCAAGAGCTACAATCATATTAGCCCAACACAAGGGCTTTACTGATTAAAAAAATATAAAAAATAGCAAGAGCCAATAGCTAGGAGCTGAAGCAAAAATACCGTTGGTTACAAGCAAATGACCCTTGTAAATTGAAGAGGGAGGTTCACAGCCTAGGGCAATCTGTCAAGGAATGGTGAAAGTGTTGGTCAATCATTAGGGTGCCTTCAGGAAAAGATACTTTAAGCAAATCCACGTCACTGGGCTCAGTCCTGTTTTCAGGTGAAAGCATCTGTTCTGCAGTATGCTCGAGTTCAAATTAGGAATTCCATAGTTTCTGCCACTCTTAACCTCTCTCAATAAAGAAATGTCAGAAGCAGTCATGCACTTCTTAAGCTGATAGTAAAAATGGAAATTAAGTCATCTCACATTGTTTCTGGGGTTGTCAGTAATATTGTGAACTTGTATTTGAAAGCAACTGACTCATCTTGCTGCTGATGTGATGGTACCTTTGGGATACTCCATTGCTCTTTTTACAGGAGCAGCCAGAATACAGTCATAGAATCTCTCTGAGTTTAAAGGGACCCACAAGGATTATTGAAGTCCAACTCCAGGCTCTGCAAGGATACCTGAAAGTCACACCATGAGTCACCACCATTTCCTCAGATGTTGACTCTACTGCATCAATGAAAAATGCCAGCAATGGAAGAAGGATGAAAATTAATGTCTTTTAAGGTCCTGGAATAAAACAACGGAAACATCGAAATAGTTTTTGCTGTATTCATGCTTGATCATTCTTGCCATGAGTTCCTACATCTTCTCAGAGATAGGAAAGAAAGGATAACGCAGTGTGGCTTTTCCTACACTATTATTTAGGGGAAAACTCGTAGATATGTAGTAAGAAGTGCAAATGGAAGGGTGGAAAACGGATTCATTCTGGTTTTTATCCAGGAAGCTGAGACAGCAGAAACTCTAAAGGCAAGCTATAGCAAAATGTGGAATTCAGCAATTAAAAATTTTGAGTCTAACCACAGCTCTTGATTCCAGTAGCACCTTCCTATGGAGTTGTCCACCTCAATCCAAAGCTGTGGCTAGCAGCTGTGTTACCCTGGAGTCTTTGCCACAGTTAAGTCACAATAACCTTCCTCTGGGAAAAGAAGTAGCCCTGAAAAGTTAACAAGCTCAGCCTTGCCTTGAAAAATTTAAGTTACTCCTGATATGCTCAGTCTCCCTCAAAATCTGATGCTGCTAAAAAAAAATTCTTTTTGTTTGAAAAAACTTGAGGATAATGGGAAAATTGTGTAGCAGAAAGGAAGAATGGGTCAGAAGCCAGAAGATCTGACAGTAATTTAATCCAGATAATGCCCAATCCAGTATAACTTTCCCTGGGGGTGATACCCAGGACACAGTTCCAGGAGAACGTCAGTGCTGAGACTCCAGCGCTTGCCTGCACCATCAGGGAAAGGGAATCTGCTAATATTTAGTCTGTCAGAAAGACTATTCCAATTAGTGGATGTCAGATCAAGGCTTGAATGATTCTGAAACATGTAAGGGCTTGGACAAGGGTTACCCAAGTCACACAAGGGTCATCACTTACTTAAAATTATTAGTATTTGACAAGCATGTACATCTCCAGGAACTTCAGCCAGGAACTGTTAAATTTACACTAACAGTTGTGAAATGGATCCTATTTAGCATGATTTCTGTGTCCCCAAAGAGCTGAGCCTGACTTGATTTCACTGCTTCTTATCCTCTGGAAACTTGCTTATTCATAAATAGAAATCCCACCATTGTTACCTGAAATGAGGGAAGGAGCCTTTGTCACTGAACACAGGGTGTCATCACTCAGCTGTGTCATTGCTGGCTTCAGTCAGACCCCTGTCCTAATACGGTTACAGTTAATGCTTTCACCAACAGCTGTGGACAAGTCAGGACTTTTTTGGAAAAGAAGGGAGAAGAGCCACAGAGCCCATCGTGAACATTGAAGCAAAGCGAGAGTCATGTCAGCAGATGCAGCAATGCTGGCATCACACTGGTTCTGGGAATGGTGCTCCTCCAACCCTTTGTATTTTTCCACTCTGCAGTTATTTCTTTTCCTTCAAATAAGGGCAGGGAAACCTTGCAGATCAAGGAAATTATCCAAAAAGAGGCCAAGAGCAACTGGCAAGGTAGAATTTAGGTCTCAACCCTAAGTACAGGCATCATTTTAACCCCTGTCCCAGCTCCAGAAACAGTCAGAATATTATCAGCCATTACCCTTTGTCCTGTCCCTCCTGGCCCGTATCCAAAGTCCCTCTTCAGCTCTCCTGGAGCCCCTTTAGGCATTGGCAGGGGCTCTAAGGTTTCTCCAGAGCCTGCTTTCCTCCAGGCTGAACACCCCTAGCTCTCCCAGTCTATCTCCAGAGCAGAAAGACTCCAGCTCTCAGACCATTTTTTTTTGCCTCTTTTGAACTCACTCCAGCAGATCCATGTTTGAGATATTCACTCAAGATGTTGAATACTTTGCAACATCACATCTTGATTTTATTATTATTGTCCCAGAAAGGGAATGAAGATGAAGCACTTTGGCCAAGGTCACCCTTGAAGTGAGCGACAAGGTGAGATGTTGAGCCTGAATCTTTGAAATACGAAGCTGGTCTTCATACCATCCTAGATGCAGAAGGAGAGCACTAGGGAGATGGAAACAACCTCTTTTAGTGGTGATATTCTGTCCAGACTATGGACAAGTACAGTGTGTGCTGAGCTTGCTTTCCAGTGACTGCCTTTCAGGCAGTTCCTAGCCATGGTATTTAAAAACAGAAGTTTTAAATAGGCTTATACAAAATGCCTGTTATGAAACATGCTTTTCATGCCTGAGACTGGAAGAAAACCATCCAAAGGTGATAGCAGAAACTGTTAAAACAGAACTAGACCAGGGTGTAGCACCATAAGTAGCCATGAAACCTCCCTGCTTCATATCAGCTGGGAATATGGGCCATCTACAGATATCTGCATGTGACCACCACCAACTTCTCCCAGCTAGGAACTCCTAGAGGTATTGTCTTAAACATTAACAGGGACAGAAATGGACAACAAAGGAGTTACTTAATTTTTGCCTGTGTCAGCATTGTGTTTAAGTCAAAGTAAGGCATTATGTGCATTTCTCATGCCCTCTTGGAGGACCTCTGGCTTTGGAAAACATGAAATTCATGGGCTAAAGCCTATCAATTTTATTAAAAAACAGACCTTAATAGATCCTTTGTGCCAGATAATGTTTCAGAATATTTCACTCAACGGAGTTGCATGAAGTAAGTGTTGAAATGTTACATCGTTGTTGTTCAAAATGATTTGGGTCTACTGGATGCACAGGACTGGCAGGGACAGTCCCTTCTATCTGGCAAGTATGAGCAATGCCTAAAAAGCATCACTGGAAGCCCTGCTTTTTAAAGTCCAGCTGGACAAAAACAACAAAGCAAGGAACATGACTGAAGAACATAGGTTTGCCTGAAATTAGTAAATTAACTGCAGGTAGGAAAGTTTCATTTCTTCCTCACTGAAGTCAAAACAGGTTTTGCAACAATCTGCTGTATGATCAGAGCTTCATCGGTGCTGCTGCCCCATGGCATATATTGCCTGTCTAAAATAAGAAGGTAATTTTCAGAAGACTGGTTTTAGGTTCAAGATGTTGGCATTATGTGGACTTAATTGAATGGAATGAGTAGAGCCAAACTGGAGAGACAAAACCACTGATGACTGAAGGTGCATCAAGTTTCAGAGGTTGAAACTTCCACTTGGTGCCATGTGAAAATCAAAGTATATTAAATGAGCAAGAAAAATAATTCACAGGTTTGCTTCTTCACTATCCTGGTACAGTATACACAGTCCTATAGAGGAGGATTTTCTGAACACAATGTTTATTAATGGAGCCAAATCCTACCTGTGCAATCCTCACACCAAGTAACAGCACAGTTCCTTCAGGTCCCCTCACCATGCAGGCTTTTGGTGTTTGTAAAAATGAGACAACCTGAAGGGAAACTTTCATCTGAATTTCCCAACAGATGGGACCCAAATATGTTTCACGTTCCATTACCACTAAACACAGCCAGGATGATGGATTCAATATCCTTTCTGGTCCATCAATCTAACAGATTAGAAGGGAAAGGGATTTTTTTCAATGTCATGCAGCTTTCAGTGCATGGCAGATGATCACTTTTCTGTGCACCCCATCCTCCAATTGAATAGGAAATGATGTTTAGATCTAAAAATCAGGACTGAGAGTCAAGCAGATAGATGCATATACAAAAACCAGACAGAGAGTTGGATTATTTTTCTACGCAAGCCTCCAAAAACCTGCACTTGGAACAAGGAACTTCAGGAAAGGAATCTGTCAAATCTCCTTAATCTTAAAATGCAAGCAATAAATTACTCCCAGCCCATACATTTTTCCTCTTCTTTTGTATCGTAACCCTCTTCACATACCTTCCAGCAAATCTGCTGTACCAGATGTCAGAGTTCAAGTATAAACAGGGAGTTTCAATAGTCAAACCTAAACCTTTCTTTCTCCATAGCCGTCCTTCCCTATTTGACCATTTCCGACAATTAGAGGTCCCTCCATTCCCAAAACTGCTTGAAGCATGCTATCATGTTGCGTACCTCTGGGCAGATACTACCTCTGGTGAAGTCCCCTTTTCCGTGTGGTTTTGGGTTTGGAGGCTGTTTGTTTTGTTTTGTTTTTGTCAAGAGAAAAACTGAAAATACAAATAGGTGACAGTAATAAATCTCATACATCACATTTCACCATGCTCCCTTTATTATCTCTTTTTATGTTATGCATTGTTTACAGCAACAGCTTTTGGAGGAAGATCAGCCGAATACTTACTACTTTTGAAGTATTACAAAACTAAATGTAAAGTTCAGAGAAATTTCTCTGTCTCTACCTAGTCTGTAGTTTAGCTATCAAATTTATAGGTAATGTAGGGCCCATAGCTTGCTCACAGAGTAAGAAAAGAGATAAGGTCTAGCAGTGGGTTGGACCAGAGATTTCACCCTTTGATGCAAAGACCTTGATTATTTTCATGAATTTCTTAAAGTGAGCTGGGACTGACCTTTGCTTTTAGAAGAGGAAACTCTCCAGAATCTCTTTCTTGTGGGCATATTTTACGTATATTTCTTTTTCCACTAGCTCATGGCTTATCTTTCCTTCTCTGCCCCTCTTGTCAAATCTCAGCAGATCGGTAATCTCATGTATCTGCACCTGAAGCTTGTATGTGCAACATGCAAATATACCTGTGGCTTCAAAAAACTGCTTTCTTATATGCTTTTTACATGTCAGAATATAAATATACACATATTCTAACATTTACATGTCAGAATATACACGTTCATGATTTATTCCAAGAAAATAGTCTGGTCATGGAAAAGACCCAAAAAATATATTCTACAAGGTCTCTGGCTTGTGAGAAAGGTAAGCTTTGGGTTTTGGCTTTCTTCCTTCCCATCTTGTACTTTCTTTCACTCTCTTTGTTTCCTTCAAGCTGTGCAAGTATTTGGACTCTGATGCTTGGATTGGAGAGTCATGTTGCCTTCAATAAGAGTATTTCTTCCATAAAGAATTACTCACCATGCACTGTCTTTGCCTCCTTCAGCATAAACTTAGCAAATAAAGCACTGGTTCAGCTTTGCTGTTTGGTCATGCTTGAAGGGTGACATGCTGGGACAGGATTTCTCTTCTTGAGTAAGTCATACAAAATTACTTCAAGTCAAACAAGGTGTCTGCTAAAATGCTCCTTTGCTTTCTTGTGTTTCATCTGACAGTTCACCTACCGCCTTGCAGTCTGAACACTTGTCTGCAATGATGAGGTAGTTTGTGTGGCTTGTGATGAAAAGATCCTTTCCTGGTTTCTTCAAAAATTTCCTGGGGATGCTGTATATTTTGGTTGTCTCTGTTTGCTGCTTGGCAAACATTTCTGTGCCTGTATAACATCTGCTCACCAGACCTCAAATATCCTTGATTGTGTTTGGCCAACGTGAGGCACTGCTTAGCTTCCTGGTGTGTTCTTGAGAGTACATTTGTTCCCAAAAATCTGGGCACTGGTATTCAGCTGCATTTCTGTCTGAGCTCTCTGTCTCATGCAACTAGCTAATCTCTGTATTTCCAGCTAGTAGCATCTCTCTGTCTGTTTTGGGGTTTTTTTCCCATGTTTTTTTTTGGCATCGTGTTGTTATCTTATAGATTTTCTATCTGTTCTGTGCCTTCACATAGGTGAGAATTCACTTTTGCTACTCTCACAGCTCTTGGCAGAGTTCTCATCGGAGCACAAGGGTTCACAATTTAGAGATTTGGACAGCTGGGGATGGCTGTGAAGAATTGTTCTCCTCTTTGTCCAAGAATTCACTAAAGGAGTTTTGTCTCTTGTCTTCTTCACTCCCCAGACACATTATCTTCCTGCCTTGACTTCTATCATTTCCCTCCTCCTCCAGCCAGTCAGTGACCATTTCCACTTCCTCTGCTCTACCTTGACTTCTCCTTTAGTCTCTCAATTTATGTCTGTGGGTTTTAGACTTCATTTTACACAACCTCAAGAAGCTAACTAAAGTCAGGAGCACCCTTGACCCCATAAAGACAATGTCAGAGGGCATTTCAGCCCACTCCTTCTGGAAACACCTCTTTCTTTCCATGAACCACAAAAGGGACTCTCCAGGGACATGCTCCTATGTATGAGCTTTGCTTCTCATCACAGATGACAAGCCCAGTCCCTGTGCTTCATTTTGTGTCAGACAGCCTGGCCCTTGATGCAGTGGGCGGAGTAACTTCTTTCAGTGTCTCTGGGGCACCATCCTCAGCTTCTTCGCTTGTTTTTCATAATTCAGAAACTCTCTTCTTTGCAAATTTTATCTGCTGGGAAGCAATACTAAAATCTGAACTGACTGGAGGAAAACCTGACTGTTGGTAAGCAACCTGAGCCTTTTATTTCAGATTCCTGCATCTTTCATGCCTATTACAAACTTTATGTCATTTGCCAGTGGTTTAACCCATTGTTTCTCCAGATTTTTGACCTGTGTCACAAATATTTCATGAACAACACTTTCTGTGTGCTGACAGTGATTTTGGAGTAAAATAAACTTTTATTTGGGTCCTCTGGTAAGTTGTGGATGAATCCAGATGAGGGCGGAGCATGTGACAGCCATTGACTACTAGATGTAGTGTTGCAGCAGTTTGTATTTAGCTGTATTTTTTAACCATTGCAATGCCAGGGCAAGGAACATCAAGGTGCTAAGCAGGGTTTGTTTGGGCTAGAATTCAGTGCCAGGGATATGATTTCTCTCTCCTTTTCTCACTTTGAATTTTCTAGACTTGCTCTTGCTCATAATCTGAGTAGAGAAGCAGCAAGCCCAAGCACTTAAAATACACTTACAAATAAGATACAATCTTATTTTATTCCTCCTGCCTCAAACACAGGCCCATCTCATGAAATACTTTCCCCAGGCAGAGCTGCCTGCATACTCAGATGTTGTCTGAATGTAAGTGTGCTGCTATGGCCCCTCAGGGAAAAACACACACCAGAACCTTCTAGAAGTGATTTTTTTTCTTGTCTGGCCTTCCTACATCCTGACATCACTACTCCCCTGTGCACAGCAGGGATTGCAGTGACCCCTGAGGGCTAAGAGTGTGTTAGAGAGGTTGAAAATGACCCACCAGATTTCCCAGGGAACAGATCTGGGCTCTAGCTGCAAAGTCAGTCTGTCGATCAGCTTGTAGCTCTTTGGAGGTGATGAGGAAATGCAATTGCAACTCTCTGTCTGGCCCTCTACCAGAAAATAGAGGCCATGAGATTGAGTAGGTCACTGAACTGGACCCCAGAGAACTCTACTTACTGCTTGATGTAAGGCAGTAACGAAAGATGAGAGCAAGAAAACCTCTTCTTTATCCCCCACCCTTATAGTATGTCTTTTCCATTTAGAGATTATCTCTTACTATGTGCGAGTGCAGTGCATGAGGGGGCCATGTTCTCTACTTCCAAATGATGCTTAAGTAAATAGGCGAAATCTTTACCCAGTGCCTAGGACTGTGTTTGTGTGCCTCATTGCCTTCAAAACTCTGATCAATAGCTTGCATTGGGCTTGAATCCCTTTCTCCTTTGCAGTATTTCTTTCATTTCTTCATTAGTATTTTTTCCCAAGTGTCTCATTTACAAAGTTCTTTAGGGAACCACTAAGGGTAGCCAAATGTGTTTGGTTGCATGAAGGACCTTGAGAATGGATCTTGGAGCAAATTCACTGCAAACAGCCTCAGCTTGCTTGAAAACAAGGAAGCCTGACTAATCCTCCTTCCTGCCTCAATAGAAGAATCTTCAAGACAGATTATCTCCCTGAACTCAGAACTTGGGGAGACATGGAAGGACATCAAATGCTCCAAAGCTGAGAACTTGGTGCAGCAACCTGACCCCATCTGGACCCAGCACACCCTAAATGATGCTTGCCACACAGCAGTCACACACCTCAGCACTAAAGCCACCAGTCCTCCACTGGGGCTATAAAACATGCACTGGAGAATACTGGGAATGAGAAATCTCTTCCTTAGGTATACTTGAAAATGATGGACAATGACCTGCAGAAACTATTGATGTGACCATCTCTCATGACAGCTTTCCCTCTTGTGAGACGCTGCTGTGGTTTCACCCCAGCTAGCAGCTAAGGGCCAGGCAGCCACTCACTCACTCATCCACCAGCAGGATCAGTTAGAGAACTGAAAGGGTAAAGAATTTACAAGTTGAAAAAAAGACTGTTTGCGGGGAAAGCAAAGAACATGCACACAAGCAAAGCAGAGAATTAAGTCTCCACTTCCCATGGGCAGGCAGGTGCTCAGCAATCTCCAGGACAGCAGGGACCCATCACACGTAACAGTTAGTTGGGAAGACAAACACCATCACTCCACATGTCTCCTCCTTTCTTCTTCTTCCCCGCACTTTATATTCTGAGCATGATGCCATGTGGTCTGGAATACTGTTTTGGTCAGTTTGGGTCACCTGTCCCAGCTGTGTCTCCTTCCACCCTCCCACACACTCTCAACCTCCTCTCCAGTGCAGCAGTACCAAAAGCAGAAAAGGCCTTGGGTATGTGTAAGCTCTGCTCAGCAATAATAAAAACATATCTGTATTATCAGCTCTGTGTTCAGCACAAATCCAAAGCACAGCCCCATACCAGCCACTGGGAAAATTAACTCTACCCCTGCTGAAACCAGCAGAGATTTTGTAAAGCTCTCTGTGAAAAACGAAGCTCACCATTCTGCTATGATTTAAAAGGTTTAATAAAAGACAATAAGGTTTAATAAAAGACAATTAAACAAAATACACGGCCGGGGTGTCTCTGGCCAAGAGCACACCTGTCCCAGAGAAACACCCCCCCCAAAATATGTATATTTGAACTTTTCTAAGAACTTATTTCCATGTTTCTGTGAGCTGCTTTGCATGGCCACTCCTTGGTCCTGCCTTTTAAGAAAATGTGTGTTTCTTGGCTCTGGTTTTAGTTAATTCTTCTTATCAGTCTTAATTTGGGCCTTGGTCTATAATTTCTGCAGATGGTCAGGGCTGGTAGCTGGTCTATCAGTGGCAAATTTCTTCATGTCAGCAGCAGGGGTCTTCACTGGATGTTATCTTGACCAGGCAGTCAGTCCACTCACTACAAAGGCACCTTATCAACTTACTTTACTCTTAAAGAAAACTATATCTTTAAAACCATTTCTACACCATACATCTAATATCCACTCTGTATGGGTGCAAAAAGAAAGAGAAAAAAAACCAATACCATAATATGTATTTATAATAACTTTGTATGTAGAACATTCACCTTAATATTTGCAAAAAGCCAACTTTGTAATATGTGTTTATAACATCTCTGTCTTCCATCTTCGCCCTGCTTCAGGCTCTGCTCCATGTGCTGCCTCTGTGCAGTCATTAACTGCTGTTAATGATAGAGTGATGTAAGGAAACAGCAGCTACTGCGGCAGTGCAGAGCACTGGGGAAACTACCTACACTTAGCCTGAGGTCACAAAAGCAGCCTGTACTTTGGGCAAGATATGTACCAAGGTCCTCAAGCCCACTTCAGTGCCTTGGTGAGCTTCTCCTTCCCACATTTCAGTACTTGGACAAAACCCAAGAGAGTTAAATGGAATGAGCACTACCCTATTCTGCTAGAAAACCAGACCAAAGGCAAGTGGCCCTGATGGTTTGGGACTCAGTGGACTTCTGTCTGTTTGCCATCAGCTGGAGATGGCCTGCAAGATATGCTCCCTACACCTCAGCTTGAGTTGCAAGTCTTGCCCAGAGGCTGTGCTGAGCTACTTCAGCATAAGTTTGACTAATGCAGTCAGAAATCCAAGCTTTTCTGTGATTATGTGGGTAAAATGCAATCTCCTGCTAGAAACTGAGAGCTAAACTGCCCTAGATACAGGTCTGCTACTTCCCTGCTGGGCCAATTAGACTTGACATGCGGATCCCAACATGCGGATTGGCAGGATAAGAAGTGAGTTTTTTCATTTCCTTGGGGATTGAAAAGTTATGAGGGAACAAGTCCTCAGGACAGGAAAGATATGGACCTTTTATTGAGTCCAGAGAAGGACACAAAGATTATCAGAGGGCTGGAGCACATCTACTGTAGAGACAGGCTGAGAGAGTCGGTGTTATTCAGCCTGGAGAAGAGAAGGCTTCCGGGAGACCTTATTGCAGCCTTCCAGGCCTTGAAGGGGGTTTATAAGAAATATGGGAACAGACTCTTTAGTAGGGCCTGCTGTGATAAGACAAGGCATGATGGTTTTAAAGTAAAAGAGTGGATGTTCAGACTAGATATAAGGAGGAAATTTGCTACAATGGGAGTGCTAAAACACTGGCACAGGTTGCCCAGAGTGGTAGTAGATGCCCTATTCCCAGAAACAGACCAGGTTGGACAGGGCTCTGAGCAGTTTGATCTACTGGAAGGTGTCCCTGCCATGGCAGGGTTTTTGGACTAAATGACCTTTAAAGGTCCCTTCCAACCCAAGCTGTTCAATGATTTTAAGACCAGCACCAGACCAGCACCAATATTCATCCAAAGCTCTGAAGGAAGTGTCTACCTAAACTATGTAGTCCTCTACAAGAACCAGCCTCCAAAGTAGTAATTTGATGGTTTGATAATGCTGTGTCCGGTTACTCAGGATATTTTGCAAATTCTGTGTAAGTCTTGCTGAGCACAGCCATAGCTGTTTCCCTGGGTAGCTTTAGAGGCACAACACACTGTGCACTAAGAAGTTTAACTCAAGACCATGCATAGAACACATACTTTACATTTGTATGTGTGTCTTTCCTCCAGAAACCCATGCCGCTAATCAGCCCAGCAAGGGAACCCCCCCCCCTGATTTTGCTGTATGGTAACAAGAGTAGCATGACTTGCCTTTATGAATCCTCATCACTTACCTCTTGACACAACAGCTTTCTCTGTTCTAAGCTCCTGGATATGCAAGATGTGGTTTGCATACAGGTCTAAATTCAAACCCCTCCAAGCTGTGTGAGAATTCAAATTTCAGATTGCACCTATCTCGAACATGAATCCTTTTTAATAAACCAGAAATCTCCCGTTGCACACAAACAAAACCGCCAGCAAGCTCTTTTGGAGGAACCTCTATGCCCCTCCTTAATTTTCACCTCACTGATCTCCATCTTGCCATCTGTTAATCCCATGTAACTAGATCATTGCTTTGTATCTTGCTCATGCCCTTCACCTGACACAGCCCATTCCTGCTTTTCAATAAAAGTAGAAACACAGAGGATGTGCATTAATTCTGTTTCCAAGCCATCCCATCTTTGGGGCCCCATGCAAACCATGCTATCCATCTATCAGTCTCTGATGGTGGAGTGCACATGGGAACCTTAGATAATGGATTACAATGGAGAACATGTATTTTTAAATGTGTTTAAGAAGTCTGGCAGTTTCTTAAGTAGCAAGAGAAGAAAAATAAAGTCAAATTAAGGGGAGAGAAATGTACCCCAAATCTATGAGAGCTTTTCAGAAAGAAAACAAGATAAGTCCTCTGTCATATTGAACTGCTTCACTCATCCCAATACTGGAAGTGAATGGAGACAGCACTCTTAGAGGAGAACTCCCACAGATGAGGGCAAAGAGACAAACATGATAAACTTTGCTCAGGATTTAAATTATCATTGGTAATAAAACCATTTATCATCAACCCCCATGCTCAAGACTGGGATAGCTATTGCTTCTGAGGCTTCAGTGACTAAAAGAATAAAACATTTGCTGCTCTCCTGCTCTCTTATTTTCTCTGGCCTCCATGGCTCTGGCTCAAGGCCTTACTGCAGAATGACAAGACAGCTGCTCTGAGCTCGGTATCCAAACATGATAGCCTAGGATTCAAAGGTACTCGTCATTGCTGCTGTGTCTTTCTGAAGTAGGGCCTCTTCTAGCACAAGGACTGAATTCGTTCTCTGCAACAAAGACTAATCACTCAGCTGAGAGAGAGATGGATTTGTCCTGTGTGTGACTTCCCTGAGGTTTGGTGGTGATGGCAAGTCCCAGACAGATCTCAAAAGGCTGAGATTTCCTCAGTTGACCATGAAAATTCTGCTTTATATGATGTCTTTGTGTTATCGTGTGCTACATGATGGTTGCAGTTTCTGAGAAGCAGAGTGGGATTACCTCTAGAAATGGACACATGCTCACCCTGAATGGTCTCTCAGAAGCTCAGAAAACAGGGCAGAATCTGTGTTGTCCACTGCTTAAGATTATAACTCAAAAACTAGCCATTAAAACCTTTCCAGCTGTGTCTAGCTCCTCATTTTCTGAGATTCCCTCTATCACTTCTCTTCCAAAAAAAATTTCTCTATCCATAAACCCATGTATTCACTTCTCCTCTCCAGCTTGGTGAATCTATACTTTTCTTCATGTTGGTTTGCCCAAATCAAAATCCTTCTGGTTCAACATGGAGCACATGCAGTCCTCACCCCATTCATCAACCCAAAGCTGGACTGGGAAGATCACTGTCAATTTGGTGTATGTGCTCTCTCAAGGCTGCTGAGGGAATAAAATGCTTGCCCTACTTGGGCTGGCTGGAATAATTTCAGGTTTCTTGTTTCATGCTGTGCTTTCTTTAGGTGGTATGAAACTGTTTGAATAATAAAAATAGCAGGTTGCTGCACTGGACTTCTTTCTGCAGCCAAAAATGCTCTTTGGGTATCCTTTTACCTCCCTGTCCACAGAAGAAGGATACATCCTACATGCCACGTCACAGAAAGAAAAGTGAAAAATGCAGTATTTGGTTGCACCATTTGCGGGTTTGGGTGTTGTATAGCAAAAATATTATGTAAAACTGCCCAAAAAAGCTGCAGTCCTATAGATATCACTGTCTTTAAGCCATTTTTTTGTACACATTGAGTTTTGTATTACGGGGTATTTTATTACAGAGGAGGACACCATACAGGTCAAATGCTTTTCACAAAGGTCTGGGGGTTTTTGTTTTGTTTTGTATTTTGCAAATTACTTCATTTACTTCTTTCTTTGCATCTGTTTTACACTTCTGCATCTTTCCTATGAACAATTGAATATTGTTTAAATCAGTGATGATCACAAACCCTCTGCTGCTGGGAGAGCCACAGCCCTTTGGAGGTCAAGGTTGTGCCCATTTGACCCAGCTGAGAGCTTGGCCTAAGGCCATTACAAAGCTGTGATGCTGGGACAAGTGAGGTTGGAAAAAGGCTTGTGGTCACCCGGGAGCTTACTCTGATGCACAGCTCAGATATAGTAGAGGTGAGCTCAGACCCACAGCAACACTTGGAGTTCTGCATGAGTAAGGTCACTGTGAACCTGAAAGGGGAGGCATATAGACAGCCAAACACCAGGAGCACCACGTCATTTAATGCAAGCTTACCCTTGCAATGTTATATTAACAGCTCTGCCTTCAAGTGGATGCAACAGCACATGGACCACATCACGTTGCTGGAGAAAGAGGACAGGGGGAAAGTGGAGTCCAATGTGCTGTCCTCCGTCAGCACAATCCGTCTTTACCCATTTTGCCTGGCAATTTTTTCTGTCCTTATCATTTTAGCACTGCAGCTGAAACAATAAAACGATGGTCATAAAGAGCCACAGAGTTGCAGTGTGGTGACTGGTTCCTGCCCAGCTTGTTAGCCCTGCTATAAAACCCCTCACTGCCCTGCTGCAGTTGGCAGGTCTCAGATTTACAGATGTCAATGCAGAGCTTTTGTTTCAGTGCTTTATTTGGTATTGAAATGAGTAAGAAATAAGGTGCCTGAACAAGAAGTCAGATAAAGAAATATCTTTCTGTATTTGGCCATGCAAGTCAGGCCAATAAGTACCTGAAATGTCCCATCACCTGTTGCGAGTCTGCTCACACTTTAGCTCTCTGAGCCCCTGGTAATGCTGCTCTCTGATAGCAGGGTCTGAGTACCAGGACAAGGAGCACTTTTCATACATCTGCTGCTTAAAAAAATAGAGATTATCCAGCCCCTCTTTATGATTTGTGGATTTGCTGTTATTTAACACATTGTCAGCCCTGTAACAAAGTCCACACAGCACAACAAGATTTGCAGTAAAGTTTATCGAGCAAGTTAAAAGCAGATGGTGGGGGATAGCTTGTTTGCTGTGTGTAGCAGTGAGGTTTTTTCATTTACCTTTAGCTGATGCTCCTTCTCTGAAGTCAGAAGGGTGAACTGAAGCTCCATTGGGCTTGTTCAGATGTCAAAAAATTACAAAAGGTGTTACAGCAGGGAGTATTTTTTCCTCCAGCAAATACAATTGAAGTGATGACATCAGCTCCCAGGGAGAACTGCAACTGCTTTAGCAGTGTTATTTTTTAGAGCAGATACAAAGCTGAGGTCTTGTTCTTTGAGATTTTACATAGACAGTATATATTTTCACCTTTTATTTTCTGACTTTCAGTGCCCCAAATGCCCTGGGAAAACTCCAGCTCCAGCAGATACAGTGGATAGATAATCTAAAACAGTTGCAAGAGATAAAGATGCTCCTAGTCTCAGCTTTTCCTTTTCACTTGTCCTTTCTCACAATACATATTTGTAATCCATGCCAGTGCAATACCAAACCTCTTTTATCCTACCCTAAATGTGCAGAAATGATCTTGCCCAGGAAACCCCTCTGCTTCATAAAGGGTATTTCACTAGGGTGAAAAAAAGAGTATTTTACTTCTTGCACCTGTAGTTTTGCAATAGCTTAGGTCCGAAATCCCTTCCCTAACTAGAATAGATTATTCCTGCATTTATCCTGGTGTTTTTTCTGAGCCTACACTGAAAGCAGAGAACCCGGGGCACTTCACCCTCATTACTCAGCTTTCCCAAAAACTTCAAAATACAAGTCTTGAAAAAAAAAGTTTCAAGCTTTAAGTTTCATTAAGGTATTTAGGCTCCCCCAAGGCTCTCCAGCTTCCTTCCTGAGATTTAATTATTCTCCTCTCACCCTCCTTTTGTACCATGTGTGATTTGCCAGAGGGGAAGGCAATGGCAACTTATCACTGGATAATGCGACCTTTCAACATTCTCTGCTCAGGCCTTAGGAAAGAGCTCTCCTCCCATGGCCAGCCATGATCTTACTTGTCCTGTATGGGGTATGGGTGCCAATACTCTAACAGGACACAAACATACCAGATGTTGTTGCAATTGAGAGACATTCTGCTCCAAAGCCCCTTTTTATTGTTACAATGATTAAATTAAAAACTACTAAAATTTATGGATTGGAGTCTGACAGGTCAGCCTGCTCCCCAACTTTAGCCTTCTCTGCTGTGATAATTTTT
>VYXF01009634.1:0-15716 GCA_013397295.1 Polioptila caerulea
CCTCCATCCATTTTAAATCCATTTCCCACACTTCACAACCTCTTCCCCACAGACCTGGCACCTCCTGCTGCTTTCCATGTCCACCATCGAGGATTTCACAGCAGGATCTGCTGAATTCCTGCTTTCCACAGGGATGGGGCTCTGCCTCCCTGACTTTTGGGGTTCAGCTCTGGGAAAATGAGCTTTGCTCACAGCAGAGTGGACCTTCAGCAAATCCCAGGGTTTTTCCCAGCTGGAGGTGACACCTGTGGGATGGGCTCGTGAGCTGCAGAGCTCTCCTGGATTTCAGCAGGAGCTGGGAACCATCCCCTGAGTCCTCATTAAATGGAAATGCAGCTTTTTGTTGGAGCCCTGGAATCTGGAACTCATTGGAATGAACCCTTGAGCAGCCCCAGCTTTTCCTTAAAAACACAAAACTGCAGGAATCTTTCCTGCAGGAATCTTTCCTGCACACAGGGAGGAGCAAGGGTTGGAAGAGCCTTTAAAGCCCAGCCAGTGCCCCCCCCTGCCATGGGCAGGGACATTTTCCACTGTCCCAGGGTGCTCCAAGCCCTGTCCAACCTGGCCTTGGACACTTCTGGGGATGTGTGACCCCTTCCTGTTGAAAACTGGGATTTCTGGCAAAGCCTGTTTCATTTTGGGATTTGCATGGCAGTGAAGGCCTCCTGGGTGGTGTTTTTTAATTTATTTTCTTGGATTTACTCCTCTTACCTTTCATTTATAGGCTTTGTACAAAACTCAGCCTTTTTCTCCTCTTTCCCTCTGGAAAATTCTCATGGCAGACCTTAAAACTAGAGGGAAATAAAATCCAAATTTAATAGAATAGCTGAACTCCTAATTCCTTAACACCTTTTCCATTAGGATGTGGAATATCCCCTCTCCTGTACCCCAAAATCCCCATCCCCACTACAGATTTTCCCCTCAATTCCTGAACTTTCTTCCTCTTCTTTCAGCCAGTGCTTATTAATTTTCTAAGTGGGAACTACTGGAGACACAATTATTCCTGGAAACACCCCAAATCTGTCAAAACTTTGTTTGAACCCTGGAGAGCAGCTTAATTTTGGACCAGAGTTAGACATGATTAACTCTTGCTCAGCTCAAGTTCAAAATTTGATCTGGACAAATCATTTATTTCATTTTTGCTGTAGGAAAAAAGCTTCATGCCTTTTTATTTTTTTAATTTTTTTTTTCCTAAGTGTGGATGTTGGGAATTATAACAGAAGGAAACGTGCTGGGTTGTAATTAGATGCTTCCCTGTCTCCTTTTCCATCCTAAAATCCATAAAAAATCTGGGGGAGCAGGGGGGAGGTGAAGGTCACTGCTTTGTTTGGGTTTGTTTTGGTCACTTGTCAGCCCAGACCTCGCTTTCTGTTATCCAAAAATATTCCTGGTCAGGTTTTCCTTGCCTGAATCCAGCTTTTTATCTGTTCCAGTTGAGAGCTGAGCTGGGATTGGCCTCCCTGCTTTTATATCCACGGAGTTTTAGGGATTTTCTGGGAATGGCTGCATCTTCCCATGGGATTTCAGCTGGATTCTGAATTCTGATTTCAGCTGGATTCTGAATTCTGATTTCAGCTGGATTCTCAATTCTGATTCCAGCTGGATTCTCATTCCAGCTGGATTCTCAATTCTGATTCCAGTTGGATTCTGATTCCAGCTGGATTCTGAATTCTGATTCCAGCTGGATTCTGAATTCTGATTCCAGCTGGATTCTCAATTCTAATTCCAGCTGGATTCTCAATTCTGATGTCAGCTGGATTCTGAATTCTGATTTCAGCTGGATTCTCAATTCTGATTCCAGCTGGATTCTGATTTCAGCTGGATTCTCAATTCTGATTCCAGCTGGATTCTGAATTCTGATTCCAGCTGGATTCTGAATTCTGATTCCAGCTGGATTCTGAATTCTGATTCCAGCTGGATTCTGAATTCTGATTCCAGCTGGATTCTGAATTCTGATTCCAGCTGGATTCTGAATTCTGATTCCAGCTGGATTCTGAATTCTGATTCCAGCTGGATTCTGAATTCTGATTCCAGCTGGATTCTGAATTCTGATTCCAGCTGGATTCTGAATTCTGATTCCAGCTGGATTCTGAATTCTGATTCCAGCTGGATTCTGAATTCTGATTCCAGCTGGATTCTGAATTCTGATTCCAGCTGGATTCTGAATTCTGATTCCAGCTGGATTCTGAATTCTGATTCCAGCTGGATTCTCAATTCTGATTCCAGCTGGATTCTCAATTCTGATGTCAGCTGGATTCTGAATTCTGATTTCAGCTGGATTCTCAATTCTGATTCCAGCTGGATTCTCAATTCTGATTCCAGCTGGATTCTCAATTCTGATTCCAGCTGCATTCTCAATTCTGATTCCAGCTGGATTCTCAGCTCCTGCCCAAATGCTTTTATTTAGGAGCACATTTTCCCTGTTCTGTCACCCTGGGTCATTTCAATGACAAAATCTTGAGATCCAAGGAGCAAAAATAGAAATCACAGAGAGATTTTTGTAGGAGGGCAAGCAAATCCTTCATTTTCTTCACCATTTAGCTTTAAATACAAACCTTTGGAGTTGTTTCTAAGGGAAATTTGCCCAACAGAATGAAAAAGGAGAGGTTTTATCAAATCCCTCAGAAATGGCTGTGGTGGAAGGATTTCTCCAGGCCTGGAGTGGATGGTGACACGTGTTGGGGAAAACATGAGAGTGTGGAAATTCCACAAAAATGAAAGTTTAACAGAAAATTCTTTAGAAAGAAAGGCAAGTTTGGATACAGAAGAACAAGAGAAGACTGAAAGTAAAGATTGCTGAGAGAATTGTTACTCACCAAGGTTGTGATGAGGTAGAAAGAGATTTTATGGCTGGGAGCAAAGGATGAGCTCAACTACAAACAAAAACACAATTTGCAAAAAGGAAAAGGAAAACCAAAGGAAATCTCAGAAAAAGCACAAGGGAACAGAGAACGTGGTCTTGCCAAGTAAGAAAAATCTCTCCACTGCAGAAAAACAGAACAAGAAGTTTTAAATTGAAAATATAACTCACTCATGTAACTGTTTAACTATTAAATAACATGGTAATTAATATTAGTAATGATGCTGGGCTGTGGGTGGTGGTAAAGGTAATTGTGTGTGCTGCTGATTGGTTGTTTTGTGTTAAGAAAAGTATAAAATGCATTGTAACCAGAACAAAAGGGGTCTCAAACGGGTCTCAAACATACCTCAGGCTGTGGCTGGCAGCTCAGAGGTGAGGCTCTGCACCAGCACCCAAAATTGCTGTAACTCTCTGCAATAAACAGCATTTTTGGAGCCCCACATGTCTCAGTCAGAGACACCCAGGCTGTCCCTTCCCCACCTCATCCTTCCCAAACCATTTCCTCCTGCTGCACAGCTGCTTCCCTGTGGATTCCCTCAGCTCACACCCCCCTGGCTGCTCTCCTGGCACTCCAGCTGAGCTCTGGTGGAGCTGATTTTTGTCCTGATTTTTGTCCTGATTTTTGTCCTGCAGGTCACCGGTGCCCCCCGGCCAGGAGCGGCCATCGCTGCGTGGCCGACAGCTCCAACCTCTACGTGTTTGGGGGGTACAACCCCGACTATGATGAGTCTGGAGGGCCAGAGAATGAGGATTACCCCCTGTTCAGGGAGCTCTGGAGGTACAACTTTGCCACAGACACCTGGCACCAGATGGGCACCGAGGGCTACATGCCCAGGGAACTGGCCTCCATGTCACGTACGTATGGAAATCCAACTCCTCCTGTGCCTGCTTGCTGGAGTTCTTTCAATCCTGGCTGTTTTAATCCAGGCAAGGACTGCAAATCTGGATCCTGGTTTTTTTCCAGCTAGGCCCCGAGGTTGGGTTGAGTTTGGGGATTTTGCTTTCCCTTTTTTTGAGGCGGAGGGAAGGAAAAAATGGGAAAGCCAAAGGTGTTTTCCAGGTGTTTGCTGGCTGTAAGGCACCTGTGCTTTCAGCAGCCATCTCAGAGCATCCCAAAATAGCTTTGTTCACTTCTCAAAGCAGACCTTTGGTTACCATGGTTTTCCTTGGGATCCTTTCTCTTTTAGAGCCTCTCAAAGCCCTCAGCGCACGCACGGGGTGGATTGCAGGGAATTTGAACAGCACTGCTGTGGAATGGAAACTTGGAATGCTTTGGGTTGGAGGGGACCTTAAAGATCAGCCAATTCCATGCCATGGACAGAGACACCTTCCCTAGAGCAGCTTGCTCTGAGCCCAGCCCAACCTGGAAAAAAAAAAAAAATAAATAAAATCTTTCTGTTGTGCTGCTCTCACAATAATCAGCATCCCTGCTTTTCCTGCCTCTCTTTTTCTCTCCCAGTTGTTTTACACGGCAACAACCTCCTGGTTTTTGGGGGCACTGGGATCCCCTTTGGGGAGAGCAATGGGAATGATGTCCACGTGTGCAATGTCAAGTACAAGAGGTGGGCTCTGCTCAGCTGCCGTGGCAAGAAACCCAACCGCATCTACGGCCAGGTAGGGAACCAAAATCCCCCCCTGCTCCTCACCAGAGCTGTCCTTTCTGTGCAAAAGCCCAAGGAAAAGCAGGTGTCTTTGATAAAGAAATAAAGCAGCCTCAGTTCTTGGAGATTTCCAAGGAGAGGATTTTTAGAAAGGTCAGGATTTGTTCATTTAAATGCCTGGTGCAGCTGAATGGGAAAAAAAAAGTCTGATTAAAGGAGTGGTTGGAAGTCATAAACCTTCAAAACCCAAAACTGTAAATGAAAATGTGATTTAAGGAGTGGTTTGTAGTCAAAACTTGGAAAACCTAAAACTCGAAATGAAAATTTGTAGGGTTCCTTTATATTAGAATGACACCTTTTATGACTTTATGGATGAACGAGGTGAACAAAGAAATCAATTCACCCCCCCAGCAGCACTGACCCTTTTTGCTGGTGTACATCTGCTTTGGAAGAGCAGGAATCCCCTTTTTTTTTTTAATTTTCCCAACCCCAGATGTCCCAAATCCTTTCTAACCTGTTTCTCTGCCAGGCCATGGCCATCATCAATGGGTGTCTCTATGTGTTTGGAGGAACAACTGGGTACATTTACAGCACTGACCTCCACAAGCTGGACCTCAACACCCGAGAGTGGATCCAGCTGAAGCCAAACAATCTGTCCTGTGACATGCCAGAGGAGAGGTGGGCACCTGGGCAGCCCCAGGCAGCTTTTTTTGGGTGGGAAGCTTTGGGATACCTCCCTCTGCTTGGCATTTCCAGCCTGGGAGTTGTTGTGGAATTGGGAGGAAGGGTTTTGGTTGCTCTTATCTGTGGTTTGGTGTCCAGCTGAGAGCAGGGAATTGAGGGTGGAAGAATCCCTGAGTGGTTTGGGTTCATAGAAATCATAAAATAAATAATAAAATAAATCTGAAAATAAATCCAAAAATAAATCCGAAAATAAATCTGAAAATTAATCTGAAAATTAATCTGAAAATAAATCCAATTCCACCCTCCTGCCATGGGCAGGGACACTTCCCACTATCCCAGGTTGCTCCAAGCTTGTCCAGCCTGGCCTTGGACATTTCCAGAAGCCACCTTAGAAGGGGCTGGAATCCAGTAATCCTCACACTTAATTATTTAATAATTACTCTGCAATTAAAAAAAAAAAAAATACCTTTCAGCCTTCTGGGGGTGCTGCTTGGAGAGCTCAGGAAAACTTCCACATCTGAATGCTCCCAACCTGAGGGGCTGATGCAGCAGAGCCAGGCTTGGGAGTTTCTGCTCAAATCCCTGGAATTTGATGAGGATTTCCAGGTTTTTTTCTTGTTGCTAATTGTGCTGCTTTGCACTTTCAGGTACAGACATGAAATTGCTCATGATGGTCAACGGATTTATATCCTGGGAGGTGGAACTTCCTGGACAGCTTATTCCTTGGATAAGGTGAGGAATTTAGAAGCCTTTGGACAGGAGATTTTTTTTATTTTCCACACCCAGGAATAACCAGCACAGCCTCTTCTTCATCTGGCTTGGCCTGGAGAGCCTGGTTAAAAAAAAAAATAAAAAATAAAATGAAATAATTGGGAGCAGATTGTTCTCCTATTTCTGTAAAACCTGGATTTGCCACAGAATGTCCTGGTGATGAATCTGTGGCCACTTTAAATAGTGCTCTGCTTCCAAAAATTGGAGTCTGCAGCACTCCATGTGACATTTTATCTCTCTGTTGTCCCATTTTTCTCCCTGTGTGCAGCAGGAGCAAGGTATTTCTAAACCCTTCTGAGAACTTGAGGGTGTGGATTTTAATTGGCCCAGCTCTTTTAAAAAGCAATATTCTTTTTTTTATTTCTTTTTCTGAAATAGCAGAGCTGGGAAGGTGATTTTAGACCTGCTTAGTCACTGGCTGGGATCAGCTATTTTTGGGTTTACACTTAATGAAAAAAAAGGGATTTATTTCTAGTGGGTCAGAGCTTTGGCAGTGCCAGGAGGAGCTCAGGGCTTCTCTTTTTCCCCTCCAGATCCACGCCTACAACCTGGAAACCAACACCTGGGAGGAGATCACCACCAAACCTCACGAGAAAGTTGGTGAGTTTGGGATTTCCCTCCTTTCCCTGGAGCCCAGAGTGGCCAAGGTGCATTTTCCTTGTTCAAAATGTGATTTAATGCTGAGTTTGAGACCCTGTTTGTGCTCCAGCACTGAGGATGAACCCATCCAGGGGAATTTGGCACTGCCTGGGGGAGGTGACAGTGCCTGGATCTGCTCCCAGAGGATCCAGGTCATCCCTGCTCCCTTTGGGTTTTCCCTGGAATTTCATCACCAAGCCAGATTTGAGACTCTGGGGAACAAAATTCCACCATTTTTCTTCCTTCCCTGGAGAGGAATTAGGAATCAAACCTGAAACTGCTGCTTACAATTTACACCTTTTATACCTGGAATAGCAGAACCTCTTAAAAATCCAACTCCATGATTAAATGTTGAGGGAAAATCACCACTTGCACAAGGATTTGAGAGCAATTCTTGCTGATGTGTATTTTTAAATTTATCCCCACCAGGCTTCCCAGCAGCCAGAAGATGCCACAGCTGTGTCCAGATAAAAAATGGTAAGATTTACCTCTGGAAAATTGGTGTGTTTTGTACAACCACACAGGGCAGAGTGGCAGGGAACTGCAGGGAACACGTGGATTTTCTGGAAGAGGATTTTTTTCCCTCACTAACAGACCTTAAGCTGCCCAGTTGGCCCCATTCCTTCTTCTAAACTGAAAAAAAAAAAGCAGTTACAATCTTGATCCATCTTTTCCAAACCCTTCAGGCTGAATGCTCCCTGTTGAAGGGTGGAGGGAAATGCTGGGTTGTGTTTTTTAATTGTGCCAATAAAATTAAAGGCAGGACTGGGAGCTGGGGCTGTTCCCTGTGGGTTTAAAATCCCTGGAATCTGATCAAACCCAGGTGTCTGAGAGCTCAGCTTGGCTGGGAAAAGAGGGAATGTTCTCCTGCTTGCAGTGGAATTAACCCTGAGTCTGTCATGGGCAGGCTGGGAAGGGGGACTTGAGCCAGAAATCCACCCTGATCCCCCAGTGTGGGCAGCAGGAAAAGGGGGAATTCTGTCCCTCTCAGGTGAGGCCACACCTGCAGAGCTGCCCCAGCCCTGGGGACACAACAGCAGCACCTGGAGCTGCTGGGGAGAGAAGAGAGGAATCCCCGGAGCTGCTGCAGGGCTGGAGCCCCTCAGTTCCCAGGGAGCCAGGCTGGGAGAGCTGGGGGTGCTCCCCTGGCCAGGAGAAGGCTCCAGGGAGAGCTTCCAGCACCTTCCAGGGCCCAAAGGGGCTCCAGGAGAGCTGCAGAGGGACTGGGGCCAAGGGCTGGAGGGCCAGGAGCCAGGGAATGGCTGCCAGTGCCAGAGGGCAGCAATGGATGGGATGTGGGGCAGGAATTGCTGGCTGGGCTGGAATTGCCAGAGCAGCTGGGGCTGCCCCTGCATCCCTGCAATGTCCCAGGAAGGATTGGAGCCCCCTGGGATCGGGGGAGGTGTCCCTGCCATGAGCTTGGAGGGCCCTTCCCAGCCAAAGCATTGCAGCATTCTGGGATTGGGGACACTCCCAATCCATTGGGAGGGATTGGGATGGAAAATGGGGAGAGAAAAGAGAGGCAAAGGAACAGAGAGCCTTGGTGGTTTGCTGGGATTGCAAGGGAAGGGCCTGGGGGCATCAATTCCTTGGAGAGGAGCTGGATCCAGTGTGAGGCTGGGAGAGCTGGGAATGTTCGCCTGGAGAAGGGAAGGCCCCAGGGAGAGCTTCCAGCACCTTCCAGGGCCCAAAGGGGCTCCAGGAGAGCTGAAATTTGGGAAAGGCCTGCAGGGACAGCACACAGGGAATGGCTTCAGATTGGGAAAGGGGAATTTGGGTGGGACTTTGGGAAGAATTCCTGGCTGGGCTGGAATTGCCAGAGCAGCTGGGGCTGCCCCATCCCTGGAATGTCCCAGGAAGGATTGGAGCCCCCTGGCACAGGGGAGGGGTCCCTGCCATGGCAGGGCTGGCACTGGGTGGGCTTTGAGCTCCCTTCCCACCCAAGCCAGTCTGGGAATCTTGAGGTGACCTCTTTTTGATGGGCCTGATTTGAGAGCTCCTGAGAGCCTTTGCTGAGGTAAAACAATCCCTGATCCCAAACCTGTGTGGGGAGGGTGATCCCAAACCTCTCTCCTGGCATGTCCAGTGGTTCCTGGGCTGGGCCTGGCATCTCCCCCCACGTCTCCTCCCTTGCAGATGTGTTCGTGTGCGGAGGCTACAACGGAGAGGTGATCCTGGGAGATGTTTGGAAGCTGAACCTCCAAACTTTCCAGTGGCTCAAGCTCCCAGCAGCCATGCCAGAGCCTGTGTACTTCCACTGTGCTGCTGTCACCCCAGTAAGTGACTCCTCCTGTTCCTTCTTGCAAGCTCTGACCTCGGTGTGGGCTGCAAAATCGAGCTGGTGTTCCCAAGGAAGTGACCTCCACTGGATGCAGCAGCTTTTGGGGGGGCTTTTCCTCCTCCTGCTGCTGTTTGAGGAGTGGTGCCACACCCTGGATTTTGCTTTCTGAAAGAAATGATGCAGAATTTGAGCTTTTTCAACTCTGTGTGGGAACAGCAGTTCCTGCTTGTAAAAGGAAAAAAAACAACACAAATATTCCCTGAGTAAAGGGATTTTCTCCCACTGAGAACAGCCTGAGGTGAAAGATTAGATGTGAAAACCTCTAAGGAATGTTGGTATTGCCAAAGCTTTTGGCCATAAGTAGAAGGCTGCAGACCTGGGATTGAGAATTAACAGGCAGCAAGAAATGCCTCAGGCTGTGCCTTCACCTCCTCATCTCCTGAGGGCAGAGATCACATTCCTTGGTGTCACTGGGCTTGGGGAATGTTCTAAATGCAGCATTTCCTGGGAAGCCTGGTAAAGGTGTTTCCCAGGCAGCTCAGTGACTGCCTGGCCAGCAGGAAAACCCTTTCTTTGCCAGCCTATGAACAACAAAAACCAAAAAAAAAGCCACTCAGCAGCTGAGTTTTTAGTTTTTCCCATCTCTCTGTGTTGCTGTCATCCCTGGAGCAGGGTTGTGCTGAGCCAAGGGAATGCAGGATGGCTGTGGGAGGTGGGTGTAGTTTAAAAATACATTCTTGTCAGCTGGAGCACGAGAATGGCTCTGTACTACTTCATTAACACTGTGCCACACTCCTAAAATTGGGATAGAAATCACCTAAAACTCGGAGCAGAGCGCTCTGAGGTGCTGGAGATGTGGTTTAGGATGAGATGTGGCTCCTCCTGCAGTGATTCCTCCCTTGGGTCAGAGGATCCCAGAGCGAGTGGCTGAGGCAGTGACCCCCTGTCCTGGTTTAACCCCAGGGGTGTGCTGAGGAGGGCAGGAGCCTCCCTTGGGATGGAGAATGCAAACCCCTCCCTCCCAATGATCATAATTTGGGATTTAAGGGGCTCTCAGGCAAAGAGATGGGACAGCAATAACAGCTCTGCATTAGAACTGCAATAAAAATGCAGCGATGCAGAAGCCAAGGCCAGGGGCAGAGTGAGGATCCAGGCTGAGCCCTGTGGCTCAGGGTTGGTGGCAGGGCCATCCCATGGGGGCTGAGCCCTCCTGCAGGGGCAGAGGTGGCTCTGCTGGAGCAGGGATCCTGCACAAAGGGGGAGTTTCCCTGGGAAGGGGCCCTGGGCATGGCTGGGCCTGGGCTCCCTCTGGGAATGCCGTGCCAAAGGCTGCTGGCTGTGCCAAAGGCCAGCTGGGCTGCAGGGAGGAATGCTGGGCTCTGGGCTGGCTGCAGCAGCTGCCAGGGGGATGCTGGAATGTTCTCTGGGACACTCAGTGGGCCCTGAGCAGGAGATGTGTGCCTGGAGGGAGGCTGGGTCCTGGCACAGATAAAGAAACTGCCCCAGCTGGTTTCTGATCAGCTGGGCCATGGACAGGAGGTGACACCACCCCCAGCCCAGCTCCAACACATGGGGACAGAATAACCCTTATTTTTTCCTTTTTTCTTTTTTTTTGTTACATTTGGCACTGCAGCCCATGACACCTCCCTGCTGAAGGTGTGGGAGGTGGCAGTGGGGACACCCCAATCCTGCTTTTCCTGCCTGTGTAACTCCTGTCCCCCTTTCCCCACCCAGGCTGGCTGCATGTACGTCCACGGAGGGGTGGTCAACATCCACGAAAACAAACGGACTGGCTCCCTGTTCAAAATGTGGCTGGTGGTGCCCAGCCTGCTGGAACTGTGCTGGGAGAAGCTCCTGGAATCTTTCCCTCACCTAGCAACTCTCTCCAGATGCCAGCTTTTGCACCTTGGACTGACGCAGGGACTCGTTGAGCGACTAAAATGAGAACATCTCCCACTTGTGTCCAAGACTCCCCACGTTGAAGCATTTTCCACCCCCTATTTATGGATTCCATGGATGGTCTTGCTAAGAACACAGAGGAACCTGCTCAAGGCCTTACTCAGCAAATACATCAATGCCTTTCCAGACGTTGTTACT
Organism: Polioptila caerulea; assembly: GCA_013397295.1. Classification (NCBI taxonomy): domain Eukaryota; kingdom Metazoa; phylum Chordata; class Aves; order Passeriformes; family Certhiidae; genus Polioptila; species Polioptila caerulea. The sequence continues at coordinate 10,934 of VYXF01009634.1, forward strand.
TTTAGTCATTGAAAAAAAAAAAAAAAAAAAAGAAAAAAAAATCCCCTTTTTATTTATGGAGCTCTAAGTCACACCATTAATCAAAAAATATTTTCTGAGACTAAGCAGCCAGCCAGCAACCTGTCATCAGCTTGCAAAATTAATTGGGGAGCTTAATGAGTCCCTGAATGTGTGAGCCCGTGCTCGCACGTGGCACCTTCACCTCAGCATTTCCACCCTCGGATCCAGCGAGGAACGCTCCATGCAGAGCAACCCCCAGCCTGTCCTTCTGCTTTGGATAACCCATCCCTCCCACCCAGCTGAGCTCCCCCTTCTCCAAACCTCCCCAATTCCTTCAGCCCTGCATGTTTTCCACGGGCATGTTCCCCTCCCTGGGGCTTCTGGAGACGGCTGGAACGTCGCCCGGGGCGGCGAGCGGAGCTTGGCCCCTGCAGCTTCCCTGGTGCAGTGTCTCTGTTCTCCCCTTTTCATATTGAAAGGTTTGCTTGGAAGACTGGGAAAAAGTTGCCACTTAAGGGACTACTGTGTAGTTGACTGGGGGTGGGGAGGGGGAAAGGTTTGCCTGAGGCTTTTTTTAACCTTTTTGGCTCACTTTGCACCCGGAATGAGCTACAGCAAGAACTTACCCCCAGAGATTTCTGAGCTCTTTGAACCTGCTCAGCCACGCTCTGGTTCTCAGCATCTCCCAGCTTTTGGTTGTCCTTCCTCCCACCCGTCCCAAACTGGCCTTTTTCTTTGTTGTTTCATGTTCCCCTCAGGGTGGGAGATGTGATTTAAAGCCCGTTTGGGGAGTGGCTTTGTGGGTGGCTCAGCCCAGGAAATCCAGCATCCAAAAAAAGGGGAGAGGGAACAACTTCCCCTCCTGCTGGGAACAAGGATTGTCTCTGCACAGGAAAGGGTGGCTCTGGTCCTCTTGTGCTCTCTACACTGAATTTAAGTGGCCACTGAACTCCTGAGCAGCTCCAGGCATGAGGTTTGTGCAAAATCCTTTTCAGTTGGAGCCCATTTTTAAGTGCCTTTTGTTTTTAAAATCAGCTTTTTCCCAATGCTTTCCTCTTCATCCAAGGCAGAGGTTACACTCTGGGGTTTTAGTTTCTTTTTAAGAGATTGCATTTATGTTTAAATAAACCATAGCATTGTCTTCATGTGGTTAATCCTGCTGGAGTCACTGCCTCCCACTTAGCCCAGCCTTTGCCCCAAAATTAAGCTTCCTCTAGTCTTGAGAATAGATTTTCCTCTTTCTCCAGCTTCAGTTGCTGCTTTTTTCCCCCCCAAGGCTCAGAAAACAAAAGCTGGGCATCACAGCTGAGGTTTCCTCAGGTTCTTGGGCCACAGGAACTGGTGGGAGCTGCCTGAAGCTCTGCTGTCCCCATCCCCTGCATTGCACCTCTGCAGGAATTGGGCATTTCAGCCCTTCCCCAGCCTCCCTGGCTGCTGAATCCAGACTGGGGAGCTGCAGGACAATTCTCCAGCTCTTTCTTGCATCCCAAACTCTGAGGGTGAATATCCACCCTTCCATCTTTGCCTTGAGAGACCTTGGTCCTGGAGCTGCCTGGTTCATCCCTGTGCTGGTTTTTTTCTCTCCTCTCATCCCCAAGGTGACAGTAGAGCCCTCCAAGCCTCTGAGCAAACACATTCCTGAGGTTCTTTGGCTTTCCTTGCTCTGGAGCTTCCTCTGAGGTTGTCACAAAGCCTCTCTTGATGATTTTGGAGCAGTCTTGGGACTTTGGAGAGGTCTCAGCTGGCTGGAAGCTGGTCCCAATTTTCCCAAGGGACAACCCTGGAAACCCCAGGGCTGTCAGTCTCACTTCAGTGCCTGGTAAAATCCTGGAAAAGATCATTGAAAAAAAACCTCTGGTGGATAACACAGACATGGGTCACAGCCAGCATGGCTTCAGGAGAGGGAAATCCTGCTTGGCCACCCTGATTTCCTGCTCCAGCAGCACAACCCACCTGGATGATCCAGGAAAGCCAGGAGCTGGAATCTTCAGACTTCAGCCAAGTGCATCCAGGACAGGCTGGGAAAGGAGAGGCTGTGGGAAGGAACCTGGAGGTCCAGGGTGATGGAAAGTTGGATCTGAGTCCTCAGTGCCCTGGAGCCAGGAGGGACATCAGGGACCAGCAGCAAGGGAAGGGATTGTCCTGCTCTGCCCAGGCTCCCCAGGAATGGCAGAGCCCCAAGGCTGCCAGAGCTCCAGGAGCGTTTGGACACCACTCTCAGAGCCAGAGTGGGATTGTTGGGGTGCCCAGGGCAGGGCCAGGAGCTGGACTTGAGCCCTGTGGCTCCCTCCACCCCCAGGAGCTGGGAAAGCATCACCAAAAAAACCCACAAAGGTCCAAGGAATTCACTTTTGCTGATAAAAGCTGTACAAGCATCACCCACTGATGGATTTCCAGGGGTGTTTCCCATTCCGTGGCCTCCACTGGCTGCTGCATGAGGGACACAAGACCTTTGGAGGCTCTTCCTAAAAAATGATTTGGTTTAATCACTGAGCTCACAGCTCCTGCTGAGGGGGGATTTAATTGCTGCTGGGCTACTGCCTGTGGGTGAAAGCTTTAATTATAATTCCCTAAGAGAGGGAAAGGGTCCAGCATCTGCAACAACTGATGGAGAGGGGCTAACAACACCCACAGTGCTGCCTGGGATGGGACAGGATGGAAGGAGACAGGGAAAGCCAGCTCAGAACAGAATTCCCGAGCATCCCTCACCCCAGGAGAGATGGTTTGTTTAAATCTCAGGAAGATGATGGCACAGAGCAGGTTCTCCCTTTTCCATCCTTCCCTGTCCTGCCATCAGCAACTCCAGCTACTCACCTGGCAGCACTCCCAAATGTCCCAGACTAACCACGGCAGGATTGTGTGTGCTGATGCCTCACTAGGAAAACAAAAAGGCTTAATAAAGCAGCTTCATTAATCCCTAACGAGCTGCTGCCTTCCCAGGCTGCTTCCTGCCTCACTCAGGGCTGTCCCTCCTTTCAGTCCAACATTCCTGAGACAGCACTCCCTGGTTTTTATGCTGGAGGAGATCCTGATGGAACAGGGCAGGGGGAAGAGGCACCAGAGCCTCCTTGCCTGTGTTAACACATCTGTCAGCCCTTTGCTTTGGGGTTGGTTTTGGTTTTAAAGATAATAAATCAGTCCAAGCCCCAACCTGGTCCTCTCACCGGATCCCCCTGCATGGAGGGAGATGTCCCCAGCCTGTCACACCCTGTGGACAGCACCAGGAGCATCCCTGACCCTTCTCTCAGGAGTCTGGTACTGACCTCAAAGCCAGGAGGGCCGAGGACAGTCAGACAAGGCCAGGCTGGAAAGGAGCTGGAGCTTTGGGAGGGTCGTGGACAAAGCTGGAGCCCACAGCCACCCCCGCTGGCTGTCCCTGGGGTGTGGTGACAGAGGACACAGAGGGGCCCAGGCTGGGGGCTGAGACTCATTTAAGGAGAAACAAACTTGGTTCTGATTTGTACAAAACTGCTTTAATGCCCAAACAGCCGCCAGTACCTTTAGGGTGCATTTCTGGTGCCATCAAACATCCCGTGTGCGATTCCCAGGCCCGGGAGGATGAGGGGACTTCTCAGGCACCTCCTCCCAGTGCAGCACATCCCCAGGGAGGGGTCTGTCCTCCAGACACGCAGAAAGCCCCTTCAAGACCCTCCACTGAGGACAGTTTTCCTTCCAGCCACTCGAGCGTGGGCTGGAGATGCTTCTGTGACGTGCCCTGGCTTTAGGGCTCCTCATTTCAGGAGCAATTCCATTTTCACCACCCTTCCCATCCCTGAAGCCCCACGGGGGGAGCCCAGCAGCAGCAGCAGGAGCTTCAGGATACGGCGCTTCCAGACCGGAGCCAGCCCGGCCAAGTCCCTGAGACACTGGAAAAGGTCTTGGGGAGTGCTGATCCCAACGGAGGGGCTGGAGAAAGGAGAATCCAAACCTCAGCAGCCGCTGGGAGAGGGGGCGAAGAAATACACGGCCAGGAGGATGAAGTAAACCATCACCAGCACTGTGCCTGGGGCAGACAGAGAGGGGTGGAGGGAGTTACTGCCCGGAGCAACGTGGGTTTAAGACCTGGTGTGGTCTGGATTAGCCCACTGTAGAGGACTGTCATGGTTCTCTACAAAACAGCCATTAAAAGGGAGTTAAAAACCTTTTAAAGGGGGAAATGGGAGCGATCCCCCTTAGAGCTGCTGCAGGGGGGCAGCTCCAGCCAGACCCCAGGATCGCTCAGGTCACCACACGGCGAGAGCCCCAACAAGCAGGTGACCCCGGGGTTGGAGCCAGGAGCCCCCCACCCCACATCCCAGAGGATACAGGGACACTCCAGGTCCCCCAGCAGCCCTGTGGGAGGTGGTCACCTTGGAAATAGTCACATTTGCCATCCATGAAGATGTAGTTCATGAGCACCACGCTGAACATGCTGGCGTAGACGTGGAGGTCGCTGAAGACCAGCGTGAAGTTGGTCGGCTGCGAGGAGGAGGATTTGGGGTTTATGGCCAGCCAGGACAGCCCCGCACTGACTCCCACTGGGGACTTGTCACCCCAGGGTGGGGACAGCACCCAGAGACATCTGACCCCACTTCCCCTGCACTGAGCGGAGGGGAGACACTGGGAGGGGCAGCCGTGTCCTTCCCACGTTCCATGGACACCGTGTCCCTCCCACGTCCTACGGACGCCGCGTCCCTCCCACGTCCCACGGACACCGCGTCCCTCCCACGTCCCACGGACACCGCGTCCTTCCCACGGACACCGCGTCCTTCCCACGTCCCACGGACACCGCGTCCTTCCCACG
>VYXF01009638.1:0-46791 GCA_013397295.1 Polioptila caerulea
GTTCTTTCAGAAGATACACCACTGGTGATGGAGACATCAATGGTGGCAGAGGAGTCCATTCTGACAGTCCTGCCTTTAACAACAGACTCCATGAAGAGAAAGTCAATAGTTGGTACAGAGTTACTCTCATCTCTGTAGTACCTAGCCAGTAACTCACAGACTGATAACCTACAGTACCTTCTCTGTGTACAACACTCTTTGTAAGCTGCTTCTCTCTTCCCCTTTACAAAAATGAACACACACATTTTCAGTGTTCTGGATTAAAAAGGTAATTAAGCCAAGATACTATATGCAAAAACATATCTGTATCTTTACAGAGCAGGAGAAGCACAATCAGCTTAAAAATGTAACTGCCTGGATATTCAATAACCTGAAATCAAGAGAAGAATCCCAGCAATCCTGAAAGTGATCTCGGAACTGACTTAGAAAACTGAAATGCACTTTCTTCCCCAAAGTGTATGCAATCCTCCGATGTGGGTCACAAGCACTATAGAAAACTGATATATCCAGTCTCAAATCTGTATTTCATATTTCCAGTTTTACCTTGAGTTACACAAGAGACTGTTACTAGATGAAATACTGGATTCTGATGCACAGCGGCGACGAGGTTCAACTTTTCTTCCTGGAGTATCATCTAATGCTCTCTCTTTACTTTCATCACCAAAACCATTTGATAGACCTGCAGCATAACACACACAAAAAAAAAATGCATCAAACTGGAAACCACAGCATTTTCATTAATAACTTTTTGTAGTCACACAATGTATAATTATTGTTTTGTTCTTCAAGTATTTTGGTGTGATGAAAAAGAATGTGAATATTAAGAAAATATGTAATTCCAAGGAATTATTATAAATAGGAAATTTCTGTTGTCCAGATTTTAAAGACAAGATGAACCTTTAGGTAAGGTACACAAAAAAGTAAGCAGAGATTGTTAAATGGGAAATACTAAATGGAGTATCAAATCAGTCTTGCTTCCAACTATTAAAACAATCAAGCTGCACAAGTTAAGTAGGAAAAAAAACCCAAGAAAATAAAATGTTACAAATCAGGCACATTACCAAGTCAACAAAAGGCTTATTTGAATGCAATGCTATAATCAGTACAATCCTTTTCAAACACTGGAAGTAAAGACTGGCACGGATTTCTTTGTGACACTAGTTCTTCCTGGTCGTCTTTCCATTTTAGTAAATGTAGACTGACTGACATGATGATGACTGTTTTCTGTCACCAATAATCAATAATATACATGGCACTGTTTTTAATTAGCCTTCCCCTAACACAAATTTATATACATCAAAGGATATTACATTTTAATTCCACAATTGCAATGAAAACATTAAAAGGCTTTTATATTACAATCTACTTATTTGATAGGCTGTTTCCAATCCTGCTCTGGGTTTGCTATACAAACAGTATAGTGTTTATTAAGCCATTTCTATACTTGATTAAAGAGGCAAATGAAAGGTTTTAAGATAGTCTGAAGACTTTCCAGGATGTGTGGGAGTGTGTGGAGGTGTGGGCATTAGGACTAACAAGGAAAGAATCCAGCAGAGACTCTAGAATATGATCAGAAATGCAGTCACTAAGGGCAATGATACCAGCCTGCAGTCAGCTACTGCAAACTGTAGGCTACAAAGAGAACAAAATTTTAAAACAAATTAAAACAAATTCAATTCTGAGCATGCAACTCACAACACAAGAGCTACCCATCCCAGCCATCCTCACCACTACCAAAGGCTAGAAGGCCAGTATGACAATTGTACATTCAGACACAGTCAAACTAGGTGATGTAACTTCACATGCCCCTCAACAGAGTACTGTACTATAAAACGATTATGGCAGGATTCCTTTTATTAATTCTTCCAGTCTGTTTGCTACAAAGAAGGCTGATAACTAAGGAACTTGAGCTTAGCAAGTTACTTTGTACAATCCAGTAATTTTTCCAGCATTTTCATACAGTGATTTACAGGGCTTTGCCCTCCACCCCAGGAGAGACCTTCCATTGGAATTATCAACACAATTTTAAATTTTAAGAGAAAAAGGAGTATATTTACTCAAGGTTCTGCAAGATTTACATATAAGCATTCTCTTTCATTGTCATGTAGTTTACAATGTAAATATTCATTCAAGTGTGTTTGTATTGTAACTCCTGTATTTGCCTTTGATTTCCTACAGAAGAAAAATGATCAAGGTAGCACTGTCCTGAGTGTCAATAACCAAACTATTAAAGTGGTATTCTTGTTCTCACTTGCAGCAATTTGATAAAAATATCTGCAGATTGAGGAGCAGCTGGGTCCTAGACTGTGTTGAAACAGAGTACGCTTTATGAAAAAGTGTATAGGGGAATTTAAGTTATCACAGTACATTTCACACAATATTTGAAATGAAAAGCTAAAAAAAAAATTCTGCAGAGGGCATCTCTTATGTCTCTGCAAAAACTGCTTTTTATTCCCCAATATCCTGTCAGACTTATCTTTCAAGTGAGTTGTATAAACTGTTTTGTTTCCATCCTGCCACAAGCTGGAGACACATTACTCAAGTTATTGCTCAGGCATCTGGCTAATGTGAAGCAGCTATCAGCAGAAACAAGTCAGATCACAGTCTGAATTTTGAATAGAAAGACAGATCAAGTAATGATTCCTGCTAGAACAAGGACATAGTTCAGGTTCCCAATGGAATGTGGAAGTGGAAAGAAGTACATGTATTAGAAGAGCATGTGCAAAACATTTAACCATATATAAGCCAAATGTGACTTGGATGCTTATCTCTGTATACCAGTGGTTTTGTACACACATGCACACCCAGGACAAAAGGGCTTCATATTATTATTATTTCAATCAGTTTATTACTGTGCTGTCACCAAAATCAACATTTTGGCACTCTCAGTCCCTGGCAATAGTTTCTTCTCATTGTCAGCAAGTCAGTACTAGATCGCCTGATTGCTGAAGTTAAGAAACAAGGGATACAAAAGAAACATGCAACTATAGCAATGGAGACAGCTCTCTGAGGTGGCAGTCCAGCCTTATTTGAGTTTAAATATAAGCTGTGAGTTTAATGACTCTTCAATTCACTTCTGATTACAGTAAAGAATGTTTTATCAATCTGCAGAATGCTTACTGACAGTGGTGTCCTGGTTTCTGCTGGGATAGAGCAAATTTTGTTCTGAGTAGCTGGTACAGTGATATTTTGATTTAGTGTAAGAATAATGTTGATAACACACTGATGTTTGAGTTGATGAGTAGTGCTGACAGTAAGTAAGGGACTTTTCAGTGTCTCATGCTCTGCCAGCTAACAGGTGCACAAGAAGCTGGGAGGGAGCATGGCCAGGACAGCTGATCCAAACTGGCCAAAAGGATATTCCATACCATGGAGTGCCGTGCCACAGAGACAAACTGATGGGAGTTGGCTGGGAGGGGCTGACCACTGCTGGGGGACAGGGCTGGGCATTGGTTAGTGGGTGCTATGCAGCAGTATTGTGCATCACTTATTTCTCTTGGGTTTTTATTCCTTTTTTGTATTATTACTACTATTACTTTTACTTTGTTTCAATTATGAAACTGTTTTTTATCTCAACTCAGAGGTTTAACCTTTTTCTGATTCTCATCCTCATCCCACTGTGGGGAGGGAAGAGTGGGGAAGTGAGAGAGTGGCTCGGTGGTACTTGCTTGTCAGCTGGGGTTAAACTACAGTAAGTGGGGAAAAAGAACACAAACATTTTTTACAAAAAAGGAATACTAAAGTGCAAAAGAATTTAGAGCTTCCCAGATGCGTTTTTCTCTTGCTTGTGGAAGTATGAAAAACAAAGAACATGCAAGCTATCAACAGGAGTAATTTTCCCGAGCATCAAGCCCAAATGACAGGAGCTTACACAATCCATGAGCAAAAAGATCGAAGTGCTTTATGGTAGTAGCACGGATGTGCAAAAAAAGATCAGATACACTACACAATTTGGTTTCTGTTATATCATTACAAAACTATTTTCTATCATGAATCATGAAACATCCAATGTCCTGTAGCGATTAGAGTAAGTGAAATAATCTGCTTCAAGGAACTTGCACTTTATTGAATCAGTAGATACAACTAAGACGGCCAAACAAAGAAAATCCATGAGACCTAACTCATCCTGTTTGCAACTGTCCAAAAGCTCATGATTTTGTTAGATCAAATGAGCTTTCTCTACAGTCATGGATGAAATTTTATGCCAGGTACTAAACTACTTACACATACAGCCTCACCAATACCAATGAAGACAACCCTGCTCTTCCCCCCAAAAGTCCTAAAGATCAAACTAAAAGCCTTTCATAAGTAGTCCATTTCCTTTACTTTTCCCTCTGTTCTTAAGTTTCTTCCAAAAAAAGTCCACTCTCAAGAGGCAGAACTTAAAAGTTTTTCAATTAAAAAGGGAATTCCCAAACAATGAAGTCTGCTATCAATCTTAAATGCAGAGTTACTGCCGTTTCTAATCTTCAGCTCAACTTCGATTTACATGGAAAATTTACTGCCTTGCCAATCATTGCTTAACAAAACCATTTTGAAAATAAAGAAATGCTAACTAAGAAGAAAAAAAGTAAGGCAAAGATGGACCAGCCTGACACTTTTCCACAGGTCTCTCACTGCACTGAAAATTGTATTTATCAGTCAAAGTTTTAACTTTTTCTCAACAGTGCCAGTTTGTTCTTAAGCTGCAATTAAAACTTTCACTGACTACCTACATCAAGTAAGTTGGACTCTTGTTGCCCATACTAAATTAGTGGAAGCAGAAAAAGGTTATTTCCAAAAGAGGGCAGAAGTTTGGAAAACATGGGAGAGGAACAAAGCTCAGTATAGTCCAAATAGCAGGACAGCACGTCCACAAATGTAGAAAATGCTGCTCCAGAATACAGAATTGTACATTTCAGACTGTAATAACATCTTACAGTTCTGCTGAAACAAAAAGAAGCAGAATTTGTAAAAAATTATTCTAAAGCAATTAAAACTACTATGCAAAGCTTGATGCAAAACCAAGCATGGTAAAATGTAAGATGAAGTGCTCTCCTAAAACTAGACCTAAAAGGCTGAGATTCAACCACTAATAAAGGGACCATTCAGAAAATGACTGCACACAATGCACGAGCACTTCTATAACACTATTTAGTCTCATTTTCAGTTGTGACTTGTTCACTTACCCAGAGCCAGTGATGTTACTCTTCATTAAAATATATATACAGTAGAGGAAAATGTGTTTTTCATTAAAAAAACCCCTTTTTTTTTTTTATAGGTTTCACTTCTCCAAGGAAGAAGAGACTGGGGTTTTTTGGGGGAAGGGAAGAGGATGGAGATGTAGCATTCTTAGCTAATCTGCTCTCACAGAACATGTTCTAGGAATAAGAACGCTGGGACTGGCAAAACTCTGCGACCAATCTGCGTCACATATACTACAACACGTACAACTTTGTAACTTACGGAAATGGGGCAATATATTGAATGAAGAGCATAGTTTCATATATTTCAAAGACTTCCTCCAAGAGTGTTCATTTCTATTTGTGTTTTGTTTTAAGGATGGCTGGTGTCTCCAACATGATCCAAATTAATTACTTCAAATGTTATTGTCTTTCTGCGTTCCAAAATGATCATTTAATTGAATTCCATTCCATGTTGAGGATAATAGAAAATAATTAGGATCCAAAGAGATAAATACCCAGCATGATATTAGTTAATATGAGAACCTGGAAGACAGTGAAAAAGCCATTAAGTCTCTCTGAAAAGAAACAGAGCTTTCAAATAAATAAGCCATCCTTACAGCAGTGTCCAGAGACAGTGAGAATGACACAAGTGTCCCACATATTCTATCACTAAAACCTAAGTTTTTTAAAGGGAACAATCTAAATAAGTTTCACTTGGATTCAGGCCTCTTTCTTGAAAAAGAAAATAGTGAAAGTCATTGAAAACACAGAATACAACCTCCACCTGCATGATATGCATCAAGAACACAGCTTAGAAATGTATCTAAAAATACCTCCAGTAAGAGTAAGAAAGGGGATGCCACTGATGTAGGGAGATTTATATAGAGAGATAAGCACACACAGGATAATGGAATACTTGAAGGTAATAAATCATCAAAAGTTACTCTATTCCTAAAAATGTAAACCTTGGAAATGGACAGACTGCAGAAACAAGAAAGCATCCATTAAGTTTTTTTTCCAAAAGTAAGAGTCTAAGACCCTAAGAGTAACCCTTTAAATGTTACTTCAAACAGTAAATTCTAGAGTGCAGTAGGAGTATTAAACACAATTCCTCTTTTCAGAATAGACAGATGAATACCAGACCACATCAAAGCTTCCAGTGCTTAAACAGTCTTCAGTATCCAGGCAAAATGGAAACCAATTACTTAAAGACTACAAAGCCTGGTGTGAAGAGTCCCTTTGGAAATAAAGCTTTAAGAATTGCTTAAAACTTGGTCATGGCTAAAGACAGAAAAAAGAGCTCAGTATGAGCCCATGATGTGGCAGCTACACATTAAACCTTTAAAGACCCTAACCAGAAAACGTTAACCTTAAAGGTTTAAGTGACACAGAACAAATACAGTTTGGTGGCTCAATGAATGGCCTGTTTGATGAGTTCCAAAAGAATGCCAAAGAATTCATGTTGTAACTACTAATTTTCTTCAAATCTGAGAATAAGAAGCGTCTCTCGCAAATCAGATGAGACTCTGATACAACAGCAAAATCTGATTCACATAACAGAAAGGAAAACGAATCAGCATTTAATAGCTACAACTTCCTTAAGATAAGGATCATACGTTGCTCTGCACTACAACAGGATCTCTGAATGGCAGGATGATTGTTCATGGCATTTTAAAATATGTAAGTGGGAGGCAACCTCAGTGGAGGAGTTTAAAAACACTCCAGAAAAGTCCAGAAACAAAAAAAAGAACATATAAGAAGAAATATTTCTCAAAAAAAAAAAAAAAAATTTAAAAAATTACAACTTCTTCTAAGACAGTATCAGCTGTGCCAGTGGTACAGACTAATGAAGCAGAAGACTAGAAAATGCCATTAAAAAGTGCACACACAAAATCTGAAAAATTTGAAACTAACTTTAAAAACTGAATTCCTGAATCAGCTTTGGTTTATATAATTTATGACATGTAAAACAGATAATTGCAAAATACAAGCTTTAAGTGCCTGAATCACATACAGATCAATGGTATGTCATTCAGGATCCAAGCAATTACTATAGAAAGTCAGTAATATTTAGGACCATTTACTTCTAATTACCTTGGCAAAAATTACTTAAGAGGATTTAAGATCAGAATCCTTTTTCCAAACATTTTTTATTGATTTATACCTAAACAGTTAAGATCCTTAAGAAAGTAACAAATTCTTTTAAACATTTTTCATTTGCAGATTTTTACTTTCTCACCTAAAAAATCCTGATATAAATGAAAAAATCTTTACAGATTTCTTAAATACTTAAATCAATAAATATTATTATAATTAGTAACTTATATAATGAAAAAACATGGTAATTATTTATCAATATACTGCATGAAAATCCTAGTGCCTAGCAGTCTTTCAGAGCAGCCCAGTAGGACCTACATCTACAAAGAAAGGCTGCTCCGTTTCCTAAACCGAGCTGCTCCTGAATGGAACTAACTTTTGGAAGTTACTATCTACAGAATTTTACATAGAGCTTTTATCAACACAGTTTTTTTCTTCATTGAAAGTAAGGGCTTCCCTGTAATTGTGAGAACACAACTTTTGGGTATGGTATCGAAAGAAAAGGAAACAGATGGACAGAGAATTCCAGATGTAAGCAGGTCCAGCAATCCTCTTCTACTAAAAAGAAACAATTTATAATTTATTTGACTTCTACAGCTATTTAGGAAAACTGGTTCATAATTTGTTCCTCTTTCTAGGATAGGAAACAGAAAATGAAACTGAAGTTGCTACTTGCAAGAATGATCAAGGCAGAGACCTGCCACTCCTGAGATGACTTACAGGACACCAAAGTAAACTGCAAATCTTTAAATTACTTCAATAAGTTACACAGCTGCATTCCCAGTCCTAATTTTCCAGGTCTTTTTCACCTTGTGAGGTAGTCCACACAGGAAGATTAAATCTTCATGTGATTCAGTGTAAAAGATCCAGTGCTTCACAGCCTCCTTCTATGATAGCTTGCAGAGTACTCAAGGATGTGCATGACCTGAATCCTTTGAGACTGAAACATCATACTAAAAAATTATTCCAGCCTAGCAAAAATTAACAGTGCTTGCTATCCTAAGATTGTCTTCCTAGCTTCATTGACAGGAGCTGGAAAGTCCAGATGAGATGTTTCACTGCTCATGCAGTCAACCTGACAGTGCTTGAAGCATCAAGTGAAGATAATCAAGAGCTAATAAACACCAGCTCAGCTTTGCTATTTTTAGGCAAAACTGAACATAAGAGTTAAAATAAGGCTGATTTGCATGTTCATGTCTTTGTGTCTAATCAGATGAGTCTATAGTTGGTTTTTTTTCCCCTCAGACCCAAAGTACTTTTATCTTCAACACAGAATTTTTTTTAGCAAACTCAAGGGTTAGCCATGCTTATGAGCTGAAGGTTAGTTCTCAGCATCTGCTTTTGTCTCCATTTTTTTCCAATGCCCTGCTGTTAGGAAGCAATTTCTGAGCATTATTACAGCTTTGGAAGGAAGGGAAAAAGGAAAAGTCAAGGAAGAAAATAGATAAAAGGAAGAGGAGAAAATGAAATCAAAGTGGGAGCATTACCACATTAGGATAGCATGGCCCATCAAAGTGGCAGCATGACCAATGACTGCTGTTTTGGTAGCAACAAAACAAAGCAACTTTGCTTCAGTGTTACCCATTCTTAAGTATTATGTGTTTCTTTGCATGGGTTATCTTCTTAATGTGTACACTCCCCCTGTGCACACCAAAGAAATCACATCTGGGTACTACAATGAGAAACATAGGAGAGAGCTATTCAATTAAAACTATCCCCAATACTGGACTGAGTGTATGATACAGTGGACAAGTACACGCTACCATAATTCCTCTTTCTGAAGGACATTCCTCTGTGCATGCAAATACATAATCTCATCTGTTCTCACTGAAGGGAGAAAGGGGAAAAGGAAAAAAAACCACCGCAAACCACAAATCCACACCCAAACCTTCTCTGAGACATTAATCTGCAGTCAGTCAAACTGTGTAAACTGTCCCACTCTCTCCACTCACACCAGAATGGGCTGTGACTGGCGCTTTTGCCTGCCAGGTTCAGTGCCCCTGCTGGAGTCACTGGATTAACCTTTTCAATTGTCCACCCCTTAAATCAGACCTGTGGGTGAGTATGTGGGGGTTGGACTACATAAACTTTAAAGGCTCCTTCCAATCCAAAGTATTCTATGATGTTCCAAACTGGTCAGCTGACTGGATCCACTTTGATACACTGCATGCCTGGTAAGATGGGACTTCATCATCTCTAAGCCTGTGAATTTGAAGGTAGGTCATCCATACTCAGCCCCAGCACCATAGCAAGTGTCTTCTACAATAAATTAAGAACACATTTATAAAAAGTATAGTGTGAATTTCTAAATTAGCTAAATTTTAAAGTATTTTCAATAAATCCCACAGTCCTGTTTACCATCTGCACCACACAGAAAAAAATAGTCTTAAATGTCACAGATGAAGCACACAGAGGACTATGACATTTAATTTTTTAGAAAGCCAAACCCAGGCCAAGAAATGAGCTAAGTATAAAAAAAAAAAATAATAAAAAGCAGTACCAGAATACAATAAAAGGCTCCACAATTCCTACAGCAGCAAGAAAAACAAAAGGGCTTCCAGAAATATTTATTATTACAGATTTGTTTATAATCATCTTAGAAAACACAGCAATTGTTGGGTGCTAATAATTAATATCTTAAAAATAACCCAAAAGACATCACTTTCATGTTTAAGACCCAAGAAAAATTTCCAGAACACTTTACTAGTGTATAATGTACCTTATGCATGCACACATCACAAGCCTTGAAAAAAAGCACCAAGTTGCCATTTATCCAGGCATTCATCAACCCCCACCATTCTCAATTATGTTGCTCAAAATTCCCCCTATTTTATTAATACAAATCAAGAAATAGGGAAAGGGGTTTTCATAGTCAGGAAGTTAACACTATGATTACTTATATGAATTAAAACCAGAAGGAACATTTATTTTCTTAAAAACCATTGCGAGTGTTGATTGGCATAAAATAGTTTCCCACCTCGTCTTTCTGCCTTGTGCATTTATTTTATTCTATGTGTATTACAAAAACTCTCCCCTATCTCTCAAAATGTTCCCAGAAATTAAATTGGCAGCAATTTTCATAGGGCTGGCAGAACTCCTGTCTGAAGTTTGAGTGAGCCAAAAAGAAATTAAGAAATGCAGCAGGTTTGTTTTCTTTCTGCTCCTAATTTCTCTCCTTAATTTGCTTTATTTTCGTATCAAATGGTCCTACATTTCCCAGTGGCCTATCAACCTACTAGAAAACCAATTAACCAAATTTATCCTGACAACTCAACAGTCAGAGTCCTGTAGTCCCCATGTCTCTACACTGACAAATTTAACAATCCAAGGATTAATTCCTTCTGCCTTCACAATCTCCAATACCTTATTTGTTTGCAAATACACCTCAAAATGTTATATGTTTCCAAACCTCCTGCAGTCAGGCTGCTAAAGTTCTTGGACACTACTAAAAGCTCAACTAATTAAATTTCAAATCAGACTTCACATGAAACAATCACTATGCATTTAAACACAACAAATAAGAACTGTGCGTCTATCAAAAGATTTAGTCAAATTGTTGCAATTGATTAATGAATATCAATTATAGATATACATGTATATACACATGTACAATGATTCCTGTCTAGGATAATCAGAAAAGAAATTATATCACACTGGGGATTTTTCCATTGAGGAACCTTTATTTTAGTTTTTTTTATTTATTTTGAGGATATAAGTTTCTTAGATATGTATGTTTTACTTTCACTTCCTCCCTTTAGTGAATGGTAATGGAATGCTGTACATGTGAAGCCTGACTTTTAGCCAAATTGGCCTTTGTTCCAGAAGCAAAGATTCATTAGAAATCAAGTACTTAAGAATTAAAAAAATAAACCATGTTCCATTTCACTCCAGACAAAATGTCTATCTTTATCACATCAAATTAAGTAATAGCAGTCCTCACTACAACAATAAATTCTATCATATGCAAATGAATTCATATACAGGTTACTTGCCATCATTCTGTAGTAGCTGAGCAGAAACAAAGCCAGCCCAACATTTACTAACAGATTAAGGAATCTTTGCTGTATACTGATAACTGTATGTGAGGTATGTATTAAGAAATTATAAATTCCCCCACTCTGTGCTTTTTATTGAGTGAATATTCTACTTCAGTGATCCATATTCTAAATACTTGTTTACGTGTATTTCAGTACCTTGAGAAAATCTGTGTAACTGGAAGCAAAAATATGAATTATATACGTCACTGAAATCTACTGATGCATTTGGAAAAGAAATAATAGAAACACAACATACTGCACTATGATAATCACTATCTGAAATCCTGAATCTGTCATAAGTTACAGTGGTTGTTTTAGGATAGTGTATTTTAAATACTTAAGTTTCTAATTAAAATAGAGAGTACTGTAACAATAACTGTGAATTATTAACCAAAATACTATGAATTAACAACCCAAAATTACGAAAGCTTAGAGATGATTAATAACACCAAATACACAGTCAAATTTCATCTGAACATAATCTAGCATTTTACAATGTTAAAAAAGGTTTCTTAAAACAATAATGTGTTCCATCTACTGTCTTATACAAAACTAGTAAGGCATATTTTTACGGGTCAGTAAAATCTACCTTCTATCCATTAATCAGTTTCATTTCTCCCTGACAAAAAGGATTCATCTCTGTAACAAAAGAGCAAGGTAAGTATCCAATGGGTATTTTGAAAAGGTCATGATCTTGTCACAGTTAAGACTTGATATACCCAACCTTCAAGAATCAATCTGTGATGTCACCAAAATTTCCAAAGAAAACCAACAATCTTCTTTTGGAAATTGTTGCTAGATACCATGTGAAGCAAACCCAAAATATATCAAATATGTATAGGAAATCTTTAAACATGTCTTCATTAATGCAGCTGTCAGTTTCTACACAGCAGCTACAAGGATATATGTACTCTGTGATAATGCCCTAGCAGAATACTAGAAAATTTAAATTTAAGATTACACTACACTCCTGCTTTATGTACTTTAAAGATTCACAGATGAAAGGCCAGTATTGAAATGAACTGCTTTCAGTCCTCTTTGAAGGCTAACTAATGTTGTTCAATAGTTCCCTATTTCTGAAAAAGAGCTGGCATTTCAGTAATCTTGTGTACGAAAATCAACAGCATGTGGGACACCACACTTACAAAGGAGTGTGTCAGTGGATGCTCTGTGTGTCTTTCTTGAAAATAAATGGAAAAACATGAACCTATGTAAGTCAAGAGAGTACAATAAAAGCAGTCTATAATAATGAAACAACCAGGTAGGTGTGGTTTTACTCAACTAAATAAACTTTAAGAGTCTCCATTTGAATTTAATCATGTAAGAATACAGGAGTGACAAAAAGGGAGAAACACTGAAGAGACTGAAGAGGAAGGGACAGAAACAAGACATCCTTAAATAATGTCAAAACCCCTCATACTGGCTATGAATAGGTAAGAAAGAAAAATATGTGACAGTGCAGCTCTTGACCACTTAAAAATTATTAAGCATATTAAGCAAAGTTCTTTTTAATGATTTTTTCTGTATTCAGTAAAATTAAGGATAGTTAACATTCACACCATTCAAAGAAAATTGTGCAACATCACTTAAGTTGTCAACTGCAGGGATTTCCCCCAAAGCTACTAACTCATGCCAATGCACACAAGAAGCCTGTTGCATGCCTTCTCCTATAATTGGATGGCTTTGGAAGGAAAAGCTCTGCTGGATTCTACTGAATAAAAACATTTTTACCTACAGCATGAGATTAAATTTTGTAAAAAATAACCAAATAGAAAGAATGTATTGCTGTATACATCAGCTATTTTTATCGTAACACAGACATAAGCATGAATCAATACCAGCAGCATACCCAAAAATCTCAACTGTTTTTAAACCTTGGGAAGTATCTGACATTTTTGCTGGTTTCCTGCTGAACTGTAGTTCAACATAGCTGCCAACTGCAAATTGCTTAAATTAGTGGAGACACAAATTTGAAAAAAACAGGAGGAATAAAATTTCCTATGTGAAGGCAAAATGTTTGGTTGCAAACAGGAAAACTAATCAAAGGAATAAGATCTGATTAACTGCCACATCTGTATGAACCATATATGCTTAAAACACAAGATACTATTAAAGAATAACTAGAACTTTTTCAGGTGAATATAAATTAGCTGAACTGTTTCAATTCACTCTTCTTGAAAAAGTACAAATTCTAACTATAAATGCCCCTAAGAATTAGTTCTATATAAATTTAATTTTCTATCTTTACTAGCGTAAGGAAGAGACTACATAATTTTGTTTTAAAATAACCACAGAAAAACCCTTTAACTTCTGGATTTTGTTCCAGTAACTGGATTGTTAGTTTTGAAGATAATCAAAAGCATATTTGCTCTATATACACCTAACTCCACAGAGTGAAAGAAAAATGGCTGCATTTAAATGTATTAAGAAATCTGGTGAATTTTGGTTTTATCGCTGGCCTTTTTTCCCCTTTAAGAATTAAGTTAGTTTTCTCACAAAATAAAAACCTTTTCTTCCCATAAAGAAAAAATTCATTATGTTTAACATAAAAATTTCAAGGAATTAATTACTAATTCCTGGTATGACCTAGCACAAAAAGATTCACTGTGTGTGATAAAATGCAAACTATATAAAGGTACATAATGAAATTATCTAGATTTTAAACTGGCAAATTAGGATATTTGGAAACCAAAGCTTTTTATATTATTAATAAAGATTAACTCATTTCTATTATCACACTGCCTTCACTTGGTACTTACTTCAGAACTCAAGTACCCGATCAAATCTGCATGCTTTTTCCAAACCGTTAGGAAAATGAATGAAAGTTGGGTCTTTCCAAACAGGCAGACCAAACAAAATCCAAAAAATATAAATGAAAGAATTTCCCTCACTAAATCTTGCATAATGTTTTTTCATGCTATGATTCCAGCATTAGAATCATTAGTGTCCTCACCTGATCATTCAAAAAAACCCCAGCCAACCAACCAATTTAAAAAAACACACCACCCCACATCCCAAATAATCCTCTTGTTCAAAACAAAAAAATCCCCACCAAACAAAAAAGAAACAACCTATAAATCAAGAACACTTCCCTTTTCCCTCAAATAAACTCCCCTGTCCTCCCCAGCTTTTGGAGCATATCTTCACATCTAATGATCAAATTAAAATCTTATCTCTTTCATTCAAAGAGATAAAATCCCCACATGCTCTTTTCATACCAGCATAAGGGTTCATAAAGTAACATGACAATGAAACAGAGTACTTATTTCAAAGGTAATATAAAAGTCCTAGCAATGGCCATGAATAACATTAAGGAAATATCCGTAAGTAATTTTCACACGCTGCTTTTCTTCCTCAAAGGTTTTATATGAACTTCTCAAATAAACAGAACTATGGTGTGCTAAGAGAAGATATAATTAATGTCTTGAGCTGTTCTGCACTAATGTATCAAGGTAACATTTTCTTTAAAATGTCCTTTAGAGAAGTCTCATTAAGAGCATAATCTTACCTTCAATTCCACTTAACGTGCACAGACTAAAGAAAACACATGAAGTGTCATATATGTTGGGATTTTAACACTCCCATAAAACACATGGATACACAAAGTGCCTCATACACAGTCATCAATTTCATAATGTAATAATATGCTTAGAGTAACACTCAGCAAAATGAAATCATAGATGGCACAAGTATTTTTCATGCTTCTGCTTACAAGCCTTCTACTTTTAGCATCATATATCAAGTTGCCATGTAATTTAACAGGGAATTTGCAAAAAAGCAGCCGATTGATCTTTCCTACAGGTTTTATATACACCCATATACGTAATCTTAAAAACTGCATCATGAAACTTAAGAATCCAAACTTGGCTCAGTAAGTCTAATTGTCAAGGGCCAACACAAAAATGAATAATAATTTTCTGAACTGTAACTACTCAACTGTGAGGACAATCTGTTTCAAGTGTTAAAATCTGAAGATTAACAATCACATGTATGAAAAAATTAACAGGTATGTTAACTTCCCAGATGCATCCATTCAAATAAGTTTTGTAAACATTTACCTGTATCCAAGCGCTTTACAGGGGACTCATCATCAACCTCAGAATCTCCACAAGCACTCCTTGATCTTTTCCTTGGGTGCAGAAGTGTCTCCAACCTTGGAAGGACTACAGACAAAAAGGTTTTGGTCCCTAGCTGTGGAGAAGTTGGCTGGGTTTCAGTGTTCTTTGCAGACTTTTGGGGGCTTATACTTTTCGATTTGCAGAAGAGAATGGATGTACGTCTGTTTACATCAGTTGATGACTCAGCTACAGCAGAAACAGTCGACTCATTGAGATTACTGTCAAGTAAGTGTTCTGGAGTGTGTCCATTTATTTCTTTCTGAATGGAAGTGCTATATAATTCATTATCAAATTTTACTCTTTTGTAAAGCTTACTCTGCTCTGGATTGAGTTCTACTGGTTTGAGGGTTGGTGGTTCTGAATTAGTCTCCAAGTTTGAAGGAAGAGGTAATGCATCTGATGGTTCAAGTTTAGGGGGAGATTTATCTCCTGAAAAAATTATAAATAGAGTGTGATTTTTGAAAACCTGTAGTTATAAAGTCTATTATAAAACTCACTATAAATGTGCAGCCCACCAAATAAATTGTTGTCTGGAAACAAAGCATAACATTTTAAAAACAATACTTGTCTAGCAACAATCTGCCCTAGTTAGTAGTTCCTACTTTTATACGGGGAATGTAACAGGGGTAGAAAAGAAGATGCCTATAGCTGATGTTAACAATTTATACCTGGATAAGTACTTTCTTCTTCTCATGCAGTTATGTTAGTTTCATCAACTAAAAACTACAAAATCTATTTTTTCATTAGAAAGTTGGAGTGGTGGATGATTATCTGTTAAATGCAATTATACTGCCATTCAAGTAAAATTTTTGATTACATATGTTTTTATCTATTTCGCCTTATCAATATTCACTTTACCTGCCTATGAAAAATTTTATCATCTAACCAATAAAAAAAAAAGTACTTGTAACCTGTTCTACTTGAATGAACTAAAATATGTTAGAAAATCTCCACAAGGGCATGATTTGTAAAACCTTTACAGCTGTGACCAGAAATTTTATCTACCAAAAAGAAAAAGTAATAAAAATGGGGAAGAAAAACCAAACATGCCCAAAATCTTGCAGCTTGATTAGCCACTAGTTGACAAATAACACACTTGATAATGCAGAGTTGATACGAGAAATCAGAAAAACCACCCTCTACCATTTTTCTCCAGGGCCCTTCTACCCAACATTTAAATTTTTTTTAGTATGATCATGTCTCACTCAATTCCACTAAATCCATGCTGGGAAAAGACAATAGATTTATGACAGTGAGTGCATAAAAGTAGTTTCAGTTTTTCATCACAAGTAACGAGAAAGAAAATTAAGCATTCTACTATTGCAGCATTCCCTAATACAAATAGAAGGATGTCCTAACCCATAATTATCAACTCAAAAAAATGTTAAAATCTTTCTAGCTTCCAAAAGAATCTTTCAAGATGTAAGAAAGGAAATATTTATTCTAGAGTAACTGTATAACACCACTGTACTAGTTATGCTATCACATAAAATATTTAATCCTAATTAAATTTTCTATGCCACCTGAAGAAAGGTGTAAAACCCCCAAGCATCCAAGTACTCTATTTGCAGTTTATTTCGTTTGGTTTTGGCCCAGCAATGTTTACTTGGAAATCAATGATTCAGAATCAATGATGCAGAAAAATCTTTACCCCCTTGTTTAAGGTTTCATCAGATAGTATAGTTCATATTAAAAATACCTGTTTTTAAAATACAGCATGACTGTGCTTACATCATCTGAAGGCACACAGGCATTAGAACTGATTATTCAGGATGACCATAAAATGAAACATTTCAGGATGACCGTAGAATTAAATGTACAGTCAGATAAGCATATTTGAACTACAATTTAAAAAATCCTGTACTTTAGACTCTCCAAGGTGACCTTCTTTGTGAACAAATTCTGATTTTCTTACAACTAATTAGAAAATATTTTCAGAAAAAAATAGGAACATAAAACTACTTGAGAATTATTTAGAAATAAAACCTAAATTTCTCGGGGTCATTCTGGTACTGTATTTTTCACATGATCAAAGCTTGGAAACAGAATTGCAGGTGGGTAATTCACAGTTCTATCAAAGTCTGCTCCTGTAGAGATCCCGGGCACAGGATTTTAATACTTTTCTTATCTCTTTTTTGGGCAATTTGTTTTCTTTACTCCTTTATGTACCTTCCATTTGAGAACAGAAATTTGAACTAATTATTATTACTCTCCACTAGATCAGAATCATAACAATCATACCAATCAACCCTGGATCATGCCTTTCATCATGTTTTATTCAAAAAGCATACTGTAAAGATAAGAAATGACTACTGCTCACTTTGGACTACTTTTATTCACAAAACCAGCTGAAGTGAAAGGCTGTGGCGTAAAAATGCTAGGCTACAAATAAAAAAAAGTTGTGGATTTATAAGGAGCCAAACCCCATAATCCTAAAGAACTATATTTAATACCATAATCACTTGAAGATTAAAAAAAAACCCCAAATTTAAAAAACTAAAACCATTAAACATTTTGAGAACACTTAAAAGCCTCAGAACAAGTTAATGCGCTGATTCATGTATGCTTTTTCTACCAATGCTCAAATCTCCAGTAACTTCTATGACTGGAATTAAACACTAAGTTGCTGTTTGAATGGCAGTTAAGGACAATCATTTCATTGACTTCACCTTTCAAAAATTTTGATAGCATCTAGCCACAAATTGAGACTATTTTATTTATTACCATGCTTCCACTTTCCCTTGAGCTCTTTCCTCCTCCTATTCAATGCACTTATTAAAAAAGGAAACACATCTCTAACTCTCCTAAAGAAAAAAATCATACTTTCCTAGAGCTAAACATGAAACAAAGTCAATAGAGTTCTTATTTGAGTGACATATTTTTTTTGCATAATTTAAAAATGAGCAATAAAAACTTAAAAAACTTGTCTGAAAACTAAAAATACAAATATGATATTTAATTAAAATATTAAGTTAGTCCTTCCAGCACACTGCTCTCATTGAAATGAATGGCAACTGGCCAAGTGTAGACACAGTCCCTGAGACAAATGTTTTGAGGAGGAAGAGAAGCAAAAGGGGAAGAGCTGGGCAGATATGGCTGACTTTATTCTATAACATGAAGTTTGTTAAGTCTTATCAGTAGTTAGCTTTATTTAAAATAGATTAATAAATACACAACCCCAAAGCCTACCCACCCTCCTCCCTGGAGTCTGAAGTAGTGAATAAAAAAGGCTACAAATACAGTTCAACAGCCAGAGTCTTCATTACCATCGACCTAGGCTCACACGATCCCTAATACATATTTTGACATTTAAGTGTATTTCCAAAAATACAAAGATGTTTTCCACTCAGGCATTTCTGATTGCTTTTCATATGAGATTGTTTGCACTTTCATTTTTTAACACTTAAGTTTTTAAACTCTTGCTACCATGAAAAATAGTGGTTTTTTTAAGAAGATCAATCTATTCTAAAAATATTTGTTATGGTTGAGCAGCTATTTTCATACTTTAAAACTATTATTTTCATTTTAAAATCAGTATTTTAAATTTAATTAATTTATCAAATTCTTTAATTCACACTATTACTCACATCACAGCACCTGACTGACGTGGTTCAGAACAGTACTCATTTAAACCTGGTTTAAAATCTTACCTTCTTCTTCTCCATCTTGTTCTAATGCTGCACTTTCTTCTTCGAAACTTCCAATACCTGATTCTATTTGAGGAGCTTGGTTGTGTTGCTGACTGAGTTTGTTGCGAATAATGCTGATTTCTTTCTTTAACAGCTTTGCTCTTTTGCTCCTTGACCCACTGGATTTCATTGCACAGGTGAGATCAAGTTTTTCTAGCAGCTCTCTCAGCTGTTCTTCCAAGGACATATGTGCTCTGTTTGCAGGATTCAGTAACCTATCCACTGAAGTCAAAACACGCACAATTGTAAACGTGTTAGCATTTCCCAGATTATTTCTCAGAACAGTAATACCAACAGGAGGAAAAAAACAGAATTCACATGCCAAAATAAAAACATACTGTCAAAAACCTATTTAGATTGTAGTCAGAAATATTGAAATTAATTCCTACTGCATATGTACTATTTTTCTTAATCAGCATTTTGCTCAAAAATCTAAGCAGTCGAGCAAAGTAGTAAAAGATCAGAAGGAAGACAATTAATCCTTCCCATTTTAACAGACGAATTCTTTCTCGTTAAAGAAAAGGACAAAATTATGGTTATAAATGTGTTAATTATTCTCCTGCACTGCCAAACCTCAGAAAACTCACATGTATGTCAAAAACAAATTTTAATTCCTAGTATGGCAAACGTGCATGATTTCTCGAGGAGATTATTTAGGAATGTGCTGAAGTTTATGAACACTGGTTATTCATTTTCCATGCCTTACAAGCCTATACCATCACGTGAAAGAAAGCCCTCAACTTAAAAACCTTTTCATGTAAATTGTTAAATTAGGCTCTGACACTGTCAAAATCAGAATCTAGATAGCACTGATGTCTAATGACAGATCTGGTAGAACAGAAACACCAGACTCTTTCAAATACTGTTTTTAATGGTGAGTGGGGAATCTAGTTAGCAAACTGAACAGCAACAATCCTAAGCATCTGTATGGAACATATACTCTAAGTGCAATGACAAAACTTTCAAAAATAATTGAAAAACATCTTACCATCTTCCCAAGAGAAAGGCTGAGGTGACTCAAGTTTAGGCCGTTCTGGTAAGTGCATTCCAGTTTCATTGTTAAAACCAATTCCTTCAGCATCTCGCCTGGCTTGCCTGAGAACTACACCTCCTTGATCTCTTAACCGCACTGCAGCTCTATAAAATATTGTATCTTTTGCATTGTATTTCATACAGTTATCTATGATCAGATTGAAGTCTTCTTCAAACTCAGTGAGGTTTCTATAGCCTTGAGCTTCTAACCGTTTTCGCATGGTAGAAAAGTCCATAGGATGTTTAATATGATCCAAATAGTCTGGAACCTTTGAATAAATATTTAAAACACAAATGGGTAACATTGTCTTATTATAGACAAAGTAACAGTAGTTACTAACTGATTCACTTTCTAAACGTATTTTAACTGAGAATTGCACATCTTGATATTGCAAACATTTGTGTACCAACAGAAGTTTATATATTACAATATTCTCCATCTCTGGTAACAAGTTTTGAGCTCTACTAAGAGATGCTGATACAACTTTTTCTTGGGAATTCTGTGGTTTTGTACTCCTACTCTCAGGCAACTAGTGACAGGACAAGGGAAAATTGCCTCAAGTTGCACCAGGGGTAGTTCAGGTTGGATATCAGGAAAAATTTCTACACTGAAAGAGTAGGAAGAACAAGCTCCTCAAGGAAGTGGTGCACCCATCATCCATGGAAGTGCTCAAAATAAATGGGTGTGGTACTTTGTGACATGGTTTAGTTGGCATGGTGGTATCAGGTCAAAAACAGGACTTGATGATCTTGGTGGTCTTTTTCAACCTTAATATTCTACATATAAGTAACAGATGGGTATGCAGTGTATGCACACACACACATGCATACTCTAAGTCTGCCTAGTTTCACCTTCAAGTAAAAGTATCTCCATTGCAATTTTTTATATCCTTTGAATTTGCTTTACCAAAATCATCTTACTGAAAAGTATCAGTATGTACCCAACATTGCACACAAGTATTTCCCAGAAAATATTTTAGTATATAAACATAAAAAGGCTTTAATAGCAGTAAACCATAACTCATGTCAATGATCAGAATAAAGATTAAGGACAACAGTGCTTCTAACTCTGCATGTAATGACTTGTTTCTTGTACTTAAGGGCCACCAAGCCACATGCAAACATCAGGAAACACAGCTGCAAGCATACCTCTTTAAGGTTCACTGGCTGAGCAAATATCCGAGCAGAATCCTTCTCCTGCAGCTGGTCCAGAACCGATCGCAGAAGTACAGTGAATGGAATAAGCTGAAGTTCCATAGTAACCTGCTCAATCTTCACCTAAAGAAGTAACAGTTACCCAACTGAGCATTTTTCATTAACATACTGTATTAAAGCTGTTTAGCAGCAGTAATCTAGCATTTTAGATAAGATATAAAATACAAATACATTTAAGTAAATGAGTTCAATATTACTTTCAATGTCTTCAGTTGGCACTTATCTGACATAGGTTTTCAGCTAATGATTTTATAAGAAAAAAAAAAAAAAAAAAATTATTCTCATTCCTTCAACTCCAGCTTTCCAGAACTCAAAATTGTATTTTATACGTAAGAATATTGTTCCACTTTTAAATGTATATTTTTAAAAAGATGCCACATAATAACAGCTTCACAACTCACCAACAATATGAAAATAGTAAGAACTTAAAGATAACATTTCAAATTATATTTCAGTTGTACTGCTATGTTCGAGGTTTAAAAAGAGAATCTGATTTACAGGCTACGTAAGATCAAAACAAAGAATAATTGGAAAGACAACGTTCTACATTAATTCCAAGAAAATTATTTCAAAAAACAGAATCAACATCTTCAAATACTTGAACATCATTCTTTTTTTTTTTTTTTTTTTGATACTATTACAATTCCTCTGTAGTTTAATTTTCAGGCTGTTTTAAGAGTTAACAGCAATGAAACAGTCTTGCTACGGCTAAAATAAATTTTTAATGAAAGATTAAAGATGTGTGCACATATATATAGTATAAACATGTAAATAAAGTATAAGCAAACAAACATACAGAAAATATACATATAAATAATAATACATGTGTAAAGTAAGTGATACATGAATGCACACGAATGGTGCATAGAATTCCAGAAAGCACTCCAGGAGGATAAATTATATTAGCTTGCAATGAACGCTCACAGTTTGCAAAAGTGAAAATGAAATTATGCTTTTATAAATAAGGACCATTAAAAATTCCAAAGTGCAAACATTTTGCGTTCACAGTTGTCATATAGGATTTTATTGTTCTGCATTATCACTTCCTCAAATCTCTTCTCCTGGCAACGTTAACTGTAGAATGCTGTAGGACTTCAGATGCAGCTTTTATTTTTGCTTTTATTTGTGAGAGAAGGATAAATGAGCTGCTAAGTACACAGACATATATTGAGAAAACCTGAATAGATCTAATCTTCTACAGTTCTTCAGAAACCAATCATTTTTCCAAGTCTAAGAGAATGTCTTGTTAAATAATTTCTCGGTATCAATGAACACAGCATGGGCAACAAACAGAAGGAGCTGGAGGTCACAGTGTTGGTAGAGAACTATGCCCTAATTTCCATTACTGAAATTTAGTGGGATGAATCCCATGAATGGAGTGTGACTATGGATGGCTACAAGCTGGTCAGAAGGGCCAAGAGCACACCAAGGGGTAGTGGGGTTGCCCTCTGCATTGAAGAATGAATATAATGTGAAGAGTTGTCTCAAGAAAAGCCATGAGCAGGTTGAAAGCTTACACACCAAGGTGAGCAAAGGAACCCCGTTGGCTTGTATTTATTCCAGATCTAGGGGAGCTTATTGATAAAGCCTTCTTGCTCCAGCTACAGACAGGCATTGCTTGTCCTGCTGGGGACTTCAATCACTCTGACATCTGGAAAAGTAGCACAAGCTCTAGGAGACTTCTGGAGCCACAAATATGATCAGACTGGAGCTCTCTTCTGAAGAAAGGCTAAGAGAAATGGGGTTGTTCACCCTTGAGAAGAGGGCCCAAGTGAGACTTTATTTCAGCCTCTCAGTACTTAAAGGGGATTTTTAAGAAACTGGGAACAAACTGATTAGTAGGACTTCTAGTGACAGGACAAGGGTTAACAGTTTCAAGAGGGTAGATTCAGACTACATTAAGGGAAGAAATTTTTTGCAATGAGGGTGCAGCATTGGAATAACAGGTTGCCCAGAGAGGTGGTAGATGCCTTATTCCTGGAAAAATTAAGGGTTAGGTTGGATGGGGCCTTGCACAACTTGATCTAGTTGAAGATGGCCCTGCTCATTGAAGAAGGGTTGGACTATATGACCCTTAATGCTCCTTTCAACCTAAGCCATTCTATGATTCTATGAAAATTTTAGACATTTTAAATAGTTTCAGAGCACAGTATGCACATGTTACTTGACTCTATGTGAGGATTAAAATACAGCTGTCCTTCTACTGAAAAAAACTGTGTGTGATAATATTTAAATTATCTTTCCTTCACAAAATTTTCACCAAATCAAAAGGTGCTCCATTTACCTGTTCTCTTTTTAATTTTTCACGCTTACGTATAAGTTCTATCAATAAACGTGCTCTTTCAAGATCATGGCGCAGCCTTTGCCAGTACTTCAGTTTTTCTTTTAAGGCTTGCATTTCTTCATCATCTTCTCTCTAAGAAAAGAATCAAAACGTTTTCATTAAATGAAAAATGAGTACCTCTTTATAAGATAGTTCTATACAATTACAAAACGTATGCACATGAAAGGAGAAAATACTGTCTTATAGTTACGGCACTGGCTCACAACCTTCATAAGCTTCATGCAGCAAAAACAGAAAACCTGTGATCAGGGTATCTTCCAGAGTTACTCGAGGGTCTAAATGAAAATAAAATCTAAACTGGAAAGCAGTCCTATGGCAATGGCTCTTGACATTAGAAGAATCAACACAGCAAACAGCAACCAAGAAATACAACAAGCTGTAAAATACAATACAGCATTTTTGCATCAAAATCCAAACTAGGTGAACATCACCAGTTTCTTTAGAAACTCCAGCCTGGTAGAAACAAATTACTCATGTGGCCAACACAGTCCACTTCCCTCACACCCAGCAGAACTAGGACACACTTGTAACAAAACAAGGTAATTATGGCTTAGTAAGACAGGAAATGAAAAGCTGTTTATTAGATAATACAGTAACTTCAAATGGTACTGCAGGTGAATAATGCAGCAATACACCTTTCAGAAAATGGATGAAAGAATTTAATTTACACATTTTTCAGAGTAAGTTAAGTTTAAACACTTGCAGTATTTAGATTGATTTGTACATAAAAACCCCAAAGTGTTTGTTTGCCTTTACCATTTTTCATGAAGAAAAGGGAGGATACTAGAACACTATTTATAGGATTCAAATGGTATTGGTAACTCACCAGAAATGAGGCCACAAAGAAACTGAATTCCTGATATTATTACCAAGTACACAAAAGAAATATTTGCTTTGGAAAATTATTACATTTGAAAAATGAGTATTTTATAAAAGCATCTCTGAAAGAGATCCAAAACTTTGCATGTTTGCCCATAATTAGCATAATGCAATATACACTTGTTAAGTCATCTTGAAGGGTATTCTAAAAGCTAAAACAAAACCAGTAAATTCCATCAGCTTCTATATATAGAAGACAGAGGAGTAAAGGAAGGTGGCTAAGCAGATGAACAGCAAACAGTGCAAATTATTACACTGAAAGCCATAAACTCCATAACAGAAGAATAACTTAGAAGTACCATAGATCCTCTAAAGGAAGCTTGTGTAATTTTTCAGATAGTCAGCTCTAAAAATAGAATTACAAAAACTGGAAGTTTATAAACATTATCTGATAGAGTTGCCAATGTTATAATTCTATCATCTGCATTGTATTTATCGCTTTATATACTTTGTAAAGGTAAAGCTTATTTTTATTCAAATCTCTGACTTCACTGAAGTTGAAAATACTTAAAATATCAACAATTTCTGCATTAGAACACAGCAATCTGGAAACAACAGTTTGTTCCTCTTTTCAATATGAAAAAAAAAGAAAGAAAAACCAACAACCTAGAAACTGGAGATAGAATCTTCTAGTTCCCTTTCCCAAAGACCATTACAACTGACAGCTGTAATTTCTTTTAAAGAGTTAAATCTTTACCTAGACACAATATAATTTAACTGCTGGGGTCAGAATAGTTCAAAGTAAATTTTGATAGAAAAGAACATTAATATTCTCAATAATTTTCAATTCCTTAAAATTCTCAAGAGACTCACTGAAATAGAAGTCTACACTGCCACTACCTGCTGCTCTCCTAAACTCCTTCATCTCTGAGTATAAATGTCATGTGTGGAAATGCAACCCAACTCTCAGCTGTACTATTTTTTCAGTTCTACTGTTTTTCAGAACCAAAATTAAATTGCTAGAAGTAGAAGGCTTGTCCTCCCTTTGCTTGCAAACATTCAGAGCCTGCTCTTTAGTCCTATGTAACCGCATAACTTAAGAAACTGGGGAACTGATCCTGATGAAAGCTAAGTCAACAAAGTGTACTAGTTCTAATGTTACAGCAGGCCTAAGGGCAGTTTATTAGACACTGAAGTATTTGGCTGAACCTCAAGGTGCAGTTGCACTCAAATAAAATAAAACTCTTTTACTTGAATCAGTTGTTTTACCAATTTCATTCCATATAATGGGCACATACTTGCCAATCTGCAGATGTGAACCAAAATATCAAGAGCACCCTGTCTGCCTTTTTTTTTTGCACATATACACTACCTTTCTGAATGGCACTCTGGCTTGGGGATTAATAGCAAGCCTCCCATTTTTTGACATTTCTATGCAAAGTAACGTTGGCAGACAGTTTACAGCTTAATAGCTAAGATAACTCTCCTTGGCCATAACCTATTTATTATCTGACATACAACATATAGCTTAATTAGATTAAAAGGTCTAGGCAAGTTGAAGAGAGCATGATGTACTGGTTTCCAACAATCAACCAGTAAAAACCTTAGACAGAAAGAGTTCCTTTCAAAATTTTTAGCTGACATAGAAAGTTTCTATTAACTTCCTAGTAGGAAAGTTCTCCCAATTCTTTCTTTCTACAACTGTCCTGAGAGCCATCAAGTTTCATTTGGCTGGTGACACAAGAAAAATTCATAAAGAAATTCTCATTTGGAGAGAGACTCTTCATCAGGAACTGTACTGATAGGACAAGGAGCAATGAGTTCAAACTGAAAGAAGGGAAATTTAGATTAGATATTAGGAACAAATTCTTGACTGTGAGGGTGGTGAGACACTGGAACAGGTTGCCCAGAGAAGCTCTTAATGCCCCATCCCTGACAGTGTTCAAGGTCAGGTTGGGTGGGGCATGGCAGCAGGGTGGGAACTAGATCTTCAAGGACCTTTCCACTCCAAACCATTCTCTGAGTCTATGATTCTCCAATGGACTTAGCTCTCGCTGAACATAGTATTACCTAGAAAAGCTAAAACTTACACATTTATTAATACTGAAGGAAGAGGAAAACGTTTTTATGTCTACACAAAGAATATGCAGCAACAGAGCACTCGTCTCACCATTAGTATGCTAGCAGTGTCTCCATACCAGCAGGAACACTGTCAGTGTAGCACCATACCCCTCCTTATGCTGGATGTGCATGTGTGAGAACGGCCTCACTCCTTACAGAGACCGTAACTCAATATGATACAAACAAAAACAGAGTGACAGTGATGAAACTGGACCTTGAGCAATACAATTGGTTTTATTAGCATGCTCAGCTGGACTTGTAGGCCAGACAAAACCATTTAGTGGCTGCAACTCATGTTCTTAATGAAATCTTCAGTGCAGGTGTGACCTTAAGTCATCAGCACCTTCTTCTAACAGTGGCTTTAAACTAACCACTACAGCAACAGCAAGCTTCTATGCTTACATATCATGCCTTGATTTCATTCAAGTGTTCTTAAAGTTAAGGGAAAAAGCCTAAAATAATGAGGGATGTAAATCTATTAGAGTATTCCAGTACCTTTTCCTTAATTTCTAGGTGGAGAGAGAAGTGAGAATATAAATAACTATCTTACAGAGTTCCTTGTTCCTGCAAATGGTGAGGCAATCCAGGTCTTTTTGGCTGGTTTAGAACACTTAGACCTTCAAAAACATACCATAACTGAACTCTGAAACACATTTATTAGAACGTAAGTCTAGATCACAAAGACCTCTCCCTTTGCCAAATTTGTTCTAGTAACCAAACAGAGAGGGATCAAAACCACTTTCCACCACGCATCCTGAAACCATTTTCAGGGTTTTGATTTGTCATTATAACACTTCCTTTCTGTTTAAATACCAATTAAAAAAAAAATTGAATCTGTATTACATCACTGCTTATATTTCTTTGATTAATTGAAAAACCTATGTAGGTTTCTTGATAGTCTGACCCCTCACATAAAACAGAAAGAATTTTTCCATCTGGACTGAAATTAACAAAATAATCATGCCTATCTAACAATTTTTAAGGTGTTCTCACAACAGCTATGCCACTGCTGTTTATTGTCTTGATTATAAATTGTCTATACTTGTGAGTAACAAAATACATTAAATGCCTTGCAGTTATGACTGCTTTAATAAATAGCTATTGAAGGTGCTAAGGAAAAGACACGTCGTCATACACAGGACACTTGCTACTCACTAAAAAGCATTCTGACTACACATTTTTCATCAAAAGAATCATTTAATACTCAGCTTGCCTTGAAACTAGATTTTACTTTTCAAAAGAACAAACTTTTTAACAGACCAATGTAAATCGCTTCCAATTTATCTAGAATATATTATTTCCTAATTTAAGAACTGTTCTCAAATTAGAAAAGAAAATAATGAAATACTGTTTGTATCAAAGTGTAAACAGGCAATTGAAAGTTAAAATGCTCATTATCAAAGGCCTATTTAATTTTAATCAAATATCAATTACAATAGTAGTTTTATTGTGATAGTCATTATTTAAATATATATAAATGTTGCACCTTTATCATGCCACCCCAGAAGAAAATTGACTCGTGTCATTTTTCAGACACTAACAATAGTCTAGTTTTGTACTGCTACAATGGCACCACACTTCTGTGCTTGACTTTAGTATTTTAAAAGGACTCAAGCTCATTTAAAAAGAAGTTTATTATCTGAATAAATGAATTTCTACTATTATTAGGGTAATACTGATCAGGTATACTGCCAGGTATCACTCTTCAGAATCTCTTATGCAGAAATAAATGATTAATCCAACTTCAAAATGAAGTAATATAGAAACAATGAAAACAAGATAAACAAGTGGTTGATTTATATTCCAAGTTGACTCTACCTAAAAGGAATCCACATACACGGAATTTGAGAATCTCAGCTATGAGGAAAGGCAGAGAGCTCAGTGTTTATCCTGGAGAAAAAAAGCTCAGCGGCAGAAATCTCACTGATACACATAAATACGTGAAGGAAGAAGGCAAGAAGACGGAGCTAGGCTCCATTCAGTGGTGCCAAGTGACAATACAAGAGGCAATGGGCACAAAGCAAGAACGGGCATCAGAAAACTCCTATTTTTTTTTTCCAAACTGTAAGGGTAACTAAGCACTGGGACAGAGAGGTTGTGGGGTTTCCACCCTTGGAGATACTCAAAAGCCAACTGGACATGGTGCTGGACAACCTGTTCTAAGTGGTCCTGCTTGAGCAGTGGGATTGTACCAGATGACCTCCAGAGGTCCTTTCCAATCTCAATTATTCCAGAAATTATTAATTAGTTTTTCCACAAGAAAAGCTAAAAAGATAAACACACACAAACATGACAGATCAAATAATTAGGAAGCAGTGTTGACCACAGTATTTTTATGACTACATCAATCAATGACTTAATCAGCAAACAGAAATACAATTCTAACAAAAATAACAGTTCCACTTCAGGGGGAAATAATTCAATTTAATACAAAAAATTATTATAAAACTAATTCCTAAGTTTTAGAGGCTATTTTACAGGAAGTGAAACACCAGGAGAATGGAAAGAACACAGCCACCTACACATTCCACTCCATTAGAAAATGTAACTGGGATGCAGTAAAAATTTCTACAACATGATGCTTCACAGCATTTCAAAGTCTACACACATGGATCCACACAATTCAGAAGTTTTCATTATTTTTGAAGCCATCCAGTAACTTGAAATGAAAACAGGCCACATGGAGCTGCTGTTTTGATGTTTTTCAGCAACTTATCATAGGAGTGTACAACTAAACTTATGCTTGTCTACAATCCCACTTAACTGTATCAAAAGCAAAACCAGAAATTGAAACAGGTCCTTGGATTTCATCAACAAAGTATTTTGTTATTATTGAACAAGGCGAGCAATACAGGTCTGAATTTGAAAACCACAAACTAGCGGTCTAACCCTTTACCTGTTAACATCCACATTTTTTTTCAAGTGCCAAATAAGACGTCTGCTTTGCATCTTCTGATGAATTTAAAATAACTATTATTTTTTATCTGACAGTACACTGAAGAATGAGTTCCAAAAAACTACACTTATCAAAGAATAATGGCATTACGATATTTGTGATGATAGTATTTTTGTGAAACATTTAAGCAAAATAGAAGAAAAAGCTGAAATTTTTTTTTTCTATCTCACATATTAAAAAGTATTAGATAATTCCCAACTGCCAACCAATATAGGTAATACCACTTCAGAACAGGGTAAAGAATTTATTCAGCCCTGAGAAAAAGAAAGTTTTTACTTCATGCTAGGTTTCTTAGTTTATTTTTAACTCAATAAAATAGAATATTTCCGATTTCTTCTTGTAAATAGAAAGTATGTCACATACCTGTTGTGTGTTTCTCTGTGACTGTAAACTGGACTGCAGCCTTCTCAAGAGTGGAACACCATTCCTAGACAGTCTTTTAAGCAACCAGTAACTGTGTACTCGTTCAACAAAATGCTTCTTTCGCTGAATGGCCACCTGATTCATAATCTTATTTAATCTAAAACATGGAAAAACTGATATTGTATTTTTCACAGCAAAGCATAAACCATACTTATCTATGGAAGTTAAACATCATATATATATGTATGTATACTGCAAAACCAAAATTAATCACTATGTTACTAACTTCATTCAGTACGGTCCCTTCCAGTACCATTATTTCAATATATGAGCAGTAAACTACAACCAAATACTTGACACTGCAGTTTCTACCAGTTACAATAAGATACTTTATAAGGCTAAAGGGAATCAATTTTTTGCAATCATTATTGGAAGAACAATCCCAGATTAGGGCTGAGAATAAAGCTTTATGTGCATTTCAGAATAATTTTCCTATTGAAAATGAAATCAGATAGAAAGCTCCAAATCACTACAAAATCATCAGATCATTTGTTGCCATCTACAGAAAGAATCAGTAGTTTATTTTACAGACAATACATCTTCAAACTTTTTGCATAAAAACATGCAATGAAAGCCTTGTAATACTCCATTAAATATTAAATTTCTGACAAATTAACCAAATAAAAAAATATAAAACACAGGAACAATTATTATTTTACCCCACACATACAATGAAAATAACCAAACAGAGAAGACATGAAGATGATATAAACAGTTAACAAAATACTTTGATCAAAATCAATCAGTATTTTCTCCAAAGTTGCTTTTAACAAATGTAAATAAATACTCTTACACATATACTCATTTACAAATAATCAGGGAAAGCACTTTATGAACACCACACACAACTGATTCTTATTTTTAAAATAATGACACATTAGATAGATGCCCAAGTCTCAAACAACACTGGCTTCTGCAAACATATTAAAAAGAAAGTTTATCTGAAACAAATCTTCAGCTGTCTGTGCTTACAGTATCTTGAAATTTTAGCAAAATAGAAGTTAGAAAGTTAATGGTTATAGAATGAGAAGATTTTCCCCAAGTGTGATAATGCTGCTGTTTGTACCGTGGCAGCCCTTGTAAAACTAACTCAAGATGCCCCAAGCTGCCAACCTGCTATATTGCAATATAGATGGCTCCTTCATTTGGGGGCAGGGGTGAGCTGGAAAGAGAGCTGGATGTAGAACAGTTACAGAAAGGATAATAATGAAAAAAGAAATCTGTTGATTCTTCACTCAGAATATTACTACTACCCATAGCAAAATTCTACAATCAATAGTAGATGGTTTATGACGTATTTTCCAAAATTTGATACTAAACGAAGCACATATTAACTCAATAAGTGTCTGACTTGTAGAACAGGACCATGAGACATGTAAACTAAATTCATGATTGTATAGACCTACTAATATTTTTCTGCTTTTTCCCTTTTTGTATTAGGAAGAAAGCAGTTTTGCAGGTAAGTGATAAAAGCTAAGTAGTCAAAACACCTAAAGGAAATGTAAAGTTGGAAGCAAGCCTTGGGTAAAATGATTTTTAGAATATCTGGGAAAAATAAATATTTCTCAGACTAACTAACATACAAGTGAGTGTACTTTGAGTTCACCAAAGGTCATCTATGCCTGGGGTTTCTTGGACTGCATAGAAGACAAGGTGCAATAGTGTTTAGTGCTACGTAACTACAGCTAAGGTTTTCAGTCACCACCAGGTAAAGGTAGAGCAAACCCAGGTTTTCTTTAAAATACAGGGTCATTGTGTCCTTTGGTTACTCTATGATATTGGTTGTTTTTTTTTTTTTTTTTAATTAATAACTAAGCTAGTTAGGCATTCTTGAAAAATTCTAGCTTAATTTAAAGCTTAGAAGGTCTGCAGATGGACTTCAGACTGTCTTGTGCATTTTTCACTGGAAGACAGGCTCCACAAAGATTTACTCAATGCAGAACAGATGTGACCCTACTAAACTTCAAACAACATAATTACAATTAATTATAGAATGCAAATAATTGCTTTCACAAATCTCTTGGAAACCATAAAACCTAGTTGAACTGAGTCAAACAAGCATAGTCAAATACACAACTATTTGGAAAGATCAGAGAATCGTAACACGAAGAAAGGTGCCTTGGCTTCATGCCCATCAGATGTGGCAAGACTAGGCAAACATCTTTAACTACAGCTTTAAGTATATTTGCCAATTCATGTAACAAACCATTCTATTCATATAAAATTATAACAGTAGAGTGTTAAAAGAAGCTTAAGAAAGATGTTCACAGAAGACACTCCCTGACTTTCAAAATATAAACAAACAGAAGGCAATTTGGAGTGCAGAGACTACTTAACAAGGGGTTGGAAACTACTAGTGTCTGCCTTCCCCTCTAAATTAAACCGAGTATTTCATTTAAACACCACACATGGGTAGCAGCTGTATACTTGTCAAAATACAGAGCTCTGAAACTTTTCATGTGGCAAATATCTACAGAGCCTCTAAACTATGAATTTAGTGCTAGGAGGATGTTCATCTGCTGTTAGATGCTAACAATACACCACCTATATATCACAGCTCTTTAACCATCCTTTTGCTTAGTCTGATACCTCCAGGTAGAATTTTACTGTCCCATGCACTTGAAATTTTGATGGGCAATACAACCATTTTGGGGAAATGAGACAAGGTTGCTGTAGAACCCTATAAGTTGCACAGATTGGGTACTGATTCTGAAGCTCCCATCACTTAAAGAAATTTTCCATACATTCCACTTTCTTTTTTATTTTCCAACGAAGATGTAATAAAAAAAATACTGAAGAATAAAAAAAAGGTCATGTATTTGAGCTAGGTAAGGGAGAGCTGTTTAAAGACTTCATGGTTTGGCAATCCAGGATCTGACTTAAGACATCCTTAAACATAAGGATTAATTGCCACACTATCTTAATAAATCCCCAATGCAGAGGCAAGGCTTAGAGAACTTAGGGCACCTCCCAGAACTATAGAAAACACCTGAGCAAAGGCTTTTTTTTGCTAAGGTATCTGTCCACACTAGAACTTTTTCCAGTATAAGCACGTCAAAAAAGAACAGCTTTCTGTATTATTTTCTAAAGGCAAGTCAAGCATACCAACTACTGGGAGAAAAAAAAACCCGTAATTTTCCCTCAACTTACTAGTTATTTAAAACAAAGTACATTGATAGAGGAATTTGAAAATTCCTAAAAAGGTGACTGTGTCCCAACGATATTCAGTGACTGCTGCTATCTAACTGGTCTCATAAAAGAAGCACTAGGTTCCAAGCTGATGACTACTGCAGCCTTTTGATGTTTTAGCACTAGCTGTCGTACTGATTCTCGTTTTTACTTCTTTAGAGCTACATGCCAAAACTACACAGATGAAAAAAACCTTTTTCAGAACTGTTTTAATTGTGCCACAGCCAACTGAGTGAGCCAGAACTACTTCCCTTCCCCAGTCCCAGCCCTGTAAAACACTGCTGTGCACTACAAATGGAGATATCATACAATTCCCTGCTTGTCTTTAAACAGGCAAAGGTCCCTTTTGAATTCAACCATGGAAATAGCACCTACAGTCTCCTCACATGGAAACATTTGATAGATACTCTATCCTGTAAAGGATGATTCACTTAATGCACTGGTCAATGAATTCAGAGAGCTGAGTGTGTTACTCAGTCCTTGTTTCCCCACCTTTTAGATAAATGCATAAAATAAATTTTGTCAATGTAAGAGATGTGCTTTTAACATATTAGCAAATCTCACAGCTGCCTTCTTTGACTCATGACTCCTTCCTTTCCCAGTTTCAGTAACATATCACTGTGGCAACTAGTTACAGGAAAAAGTGAAACCAGTATTTTTGGTAACCAACGGTGAGGCAGTCTAACCTAAGAAAGCCAATGAGAGAGAATCAGCTACTTTTTTATCAATCATTACTAACCACTGCACAGACCATACATGTATACAATACCAACCACAGGTATTATTTTAGTATTACAATACCTGAAGATTCTTAAGTTTTTGAAATTCAAACTGGAGAGAACATTTTCTTGAGCAAATATGTGATCTTGATAATATTACTATAGTAATTCAAGCACAAAGAACTTAATATGAAAATCTGTATTAATCAAATACCCAAAGGAAGATCAAATATCCATTAAAACTATGCAATTTTTGAACATGAATGAATCCTAGTATTTTAATTACCATACTTGTCCTGAGTCTCCAGTTTTAGCAGTTTGTTATTTTGCATTGTCCTTTATCCAGAATAGCAAGACTAAAGGTCCACACAACACGGAAAATTGTATTATACTCTGTGAAATTTCATTCACCATCACTAACATACCAGTTTTTCTTGACCTATGCTAATATCCATTAACAATCAAATTATGTTCCACTTTACAGAGTAAATATCCTTATTTTCCCACACAAAGATAGCAGATGTTTTAAAACTTATCAGAACAAATTGTAAAAAAAAATCATTGAACAAGTTGCAACAAAGTAAACTGAGATTCCAGAACACTTAAATTTTCAAGCCTTGATCAGCAAAGTTCCACAAAATATACTGAGACTTGTAGGAAGCAGGAAAGACGCAAGACTTCCCTACAGATAATTATAGTAATTCCAATAACACTTACTGGAAGACAATTAGCATAAAGCTAGAAGAAAAAGCTATAGAGGACTTTATTTGGGGAATTGGAATTAATTCAGGAGCCTTACCAACTATTCCTCCTAACTCCACATCCAAAACCTTCAGTTTCTGAAGATCAGAATGCCCACCTGGACAGATGAAACTCTCTCTACACTTCTCATGGAAACCCTTTGGCAGCAGCTGATTATCAAAGTGTTTGTAAAACTTATCTTTCAATTCATTTTTTTTTTTTAACAGTAGTAGAGAAACACAACTTTGTTATCCTATTCTTCAATAAAAGATAAAACTTACTACATGACTTATTAACTTAAAAACAAAAACACCCTCAAACTGTTCTGACCAACTTGAAAGACAACACAGGTAAATGAGTTACTATGTAAAAATCAGAATTCATGTGCATGTCTTTATTTCCTTTTGAAAAAGAATAACATTCCTTTAATACCAAGCAGAAGTCAGCTACATACCTAACAGAGTACATATCAAATCCTGGAAAGATTGAAAAAGATTTAATTTAAACCTCCACAACAAAAGTCTGCAGAATCCCCATGCAACAAATACACACTTTCTTAATTAGAACCACTTTGCAGGTTTTATTCCTTTTTATCTGTTATGTTTTAGAAGTCTAGCTACTGAATTTCCCTCTCCTACGTTGAGAGTCTAACAGCAAATATTTAATCTATTGATAAATTTTCTGAAGCCTGAAAGTCTCTCCAGGTTCCTATTCTTTATTCAATGTTTACTAGGATTTAAATCGTAATTGATTTTGAATGCACATGTAGGACGCACTTTGTCTTGCTTACATGACTGTGAACCCCCTGTTTCACTATTTGAGCAAGCAGCTTGTAAAATTCTGCTAAGACAGGAAAAGTAGAACAGTGAACTGAAGAGGTAAGAAAACATTGTTATTTCAGTTAATTCTCTGTTATCTTCTTCCTATTCTAACAACCAGAGTTTGTGATATTCCAAAACTTTGTAAGGAAAAAAACCCAAAACAATAAATAAAATAAGGAAAACCCAAAACCAAACCTAACTCAAACAATGAAAATTCCCCACCCTGTCACACTGCAAAAATCTCTTCTCAGAAAAATCATATGCACAGATTTACTTCTGCCAGTTCCTATACATATATAATCACCACATATGATTTTGAAATCTAATATCAAAAGGCTAAATTCATATCAGATGTATCAAAAATCACATTTTGATCAGTAATAAGAAGAAAGCTCAGTGTTTTATCTTCTGCTTTTTTATGCACTTTGTAACTTGATCATTGAATAAAAGAAACTGCCAGGAGACAGTTCTTCAGACAATGCATTCTTTGCATGTTTTGCTATGGCACAAATCACAACACCCTCATTTGCCACCAAAAAAATATTTAATGGAAGTGCACATAATTGGTGAAACTCAGAAGTTCTGAAAAATAAAATCACATCAATCTTGGTCTTCATAACTGCATTATCACATATATAATCATTGTGGACCAAACTTCTTAGAAAGCACATAGAATATTAATGGCATGCCTTACAGAAGTAACATAACAATTTGTTTTAAGCTTCTTGGCCTTGAACACATAAAACAAACAGAAGAAAAGAATTATTTTTACTCAAAATCTATTTTTACAATTTATTAAATAATTTACACTTCTTTGAACACAATAATTAATCCTTATTTAATAAGCCAACCAGTGTCAAGATGAACTAGCTTCAGAATAATGCTCTAAAGTTACCTTTACTTTTTTAAAATACTGCTGAAGCAAAACTAGTGAACATCAAAGTAGCTCTTTTTTAATTTAGGGAAAAATACTTTTTTTATTTAAGCAAAGAGATCAGGGTGACATCATCAGCAGTTTCTACATGTAACAGAAAGGTATCAAAGAACATGACAAGACAAGAAACAGCAGCAGTCAATGACTTGTGGCATTCCCTTCACTTAGATGAATCTACGATCCGAGTATTAGGAACAGTCACAAGGCATACCTAGATCATGCTCCCCTGGAATTAAAATAAGCATTTTCACATGATTCTGTGAATTATATATGCATGTATATTCAAGGATAAAGAGCTAACAGACATTAGTCTGGATTTATTCAGCATCCAAGTTCTTTGCAATGCTGGCCCCAGCAGTATTTTTTAATAGCTTTTTTATACTGAATTTAAAGTCAAATTTCTTGTTCTTTTCCCCCACCCTAAAAACTTTCTGAATGTATTACAAAAAACAAACCCTGACTACCCTTAAATTTTTTTTTTAAATCCCCAAAAGAAATCCACAAATTACAAATATGAATAAGAAGCATTATGTGAGAATGTAGACTGACAGTGTCTTGAAGGCTTTGTTAATGTTCCTTTTCCCTTATTCTGCATTTCAACACTTTCTGTTTATTTATTATTTATTTTTCGGGTCTATACTTCCTTCCAGAGACAAACAAGATTCCTGTATTAAGAGAACAAGATTACATTTAATTACTTGGTAAGAAAGTTCAGGTTAACTCAACTGGGTAAATTATAAACCAAAAGAAAATACTGGTTCTGCCTTGAGACACAGTAACAGAAATCCAGCTTACCATTAGGTACAGTATTCCTCCTAATAAAACCAAAGATTAATGCAGAGAAATCAGTTAATGTGAGGCACATAAACACTGATCTGTCAGATGAGCTGAAAATGTTTTTGGAAGAGTCTCAGCAATTTTTGCTCTCAGTTGTCGGCTACTTCTTACCTACTTTCATAGTAATCTTATAATTCTCTTTTAATATTAATGATGCAACACACCTCATGCAACAACATACAGTGTTCCTACTTCTAGTAACAGTGGGGCTTTTTTTACTTAATTCTTTGCTCTCTATACAAGTATCGCACTTCAAAAGTTTTCTTAATTTCTGCCATGTTTGCAGAAAGAGGAACTAAAGATGAAA
This sequence comes from Polioptila caerulea, assembly GCA_013397295.1. NCBI lineage: Eukaryota > Metazoa > Chordata > Aves > Passeriformes > Certhiidae > Polioptila > Polioptila caerulea. The sequence goes on from VYXF01009638.1 coordinate 37,565, forward strand.
GCAAATATTTATATACTTTTAATGTCAGCTTCCATTTAATAGAGCAGTACTTGCACGAATGGCATTTTAATAAAGCAGATTACACTGTATCTCAGTTTATACTTTTAAAATACTGCAGATTAAATATATCCCATTTAATTTCCCTCCAAGTATATAGCTACAATATAGTTTCAAAGCATTTTTAAATAATGTGAATATTGACACCTGCTAACAAGCAAACATTTTTTAAATGCCTCTTTTGACACATAAGATGAAGAGGCTACACAAAAACGATACTATTTGTACTAAAGAATCAAGCACTTAAAAATAAGAGAAATCATGTCGTTTTCCCAGTTAACATTGTAACACTTCTGCTTCACCTATCCATCCTGCTTGCCGAATAAGACAACAGTTACAAAGGACAAGGATGAGCAGCAACAGTTAAAAAACAAATAAACAAACAAACACCAAAAAACCCACAAGAAATTGAGCACAGAATCAGTGCAAGATAACTAACAGAGAGAAGCAGTTAGATTTAGATTGCCAAGCCAACCCTAAAAGTTAGGATTTCCTAACTTGAAAATTCTGGACCGGCAGTCTAAACAAAATTCTAGTTTTTTTTGGTTTTTGGGGGGGGTTAGTCTCTCTACCAAGCAAAATTCAACCATTACACTTCTCCAGTGGTAATATTATACTTCAAGAACGAATTTGCCATTTTCTTCAGCCAAACTAGCTGGTGGCAGGGAGAGGCTACTTTTTGACTCCCATTTGGCAAGAGGAGCAGGTACTCTCTGTCCCTCCCATACAGTGGGATGGTTTTAGAGTGTCCTTTCCCACTCTCCTCCCCACACAGCACAGCTGCTCTGGCACTTCTCAGAAACACAACTTTTAAATGATGCTCATTTCTACCTTTAATCAATAAAAACAAACAAACAAAAACCCCCACCTAAAACAGGCAAACAAAAAAAGTTGATGAGTATAACCAGTACAGTGTAAGCAACCACGTCCAAGAGTTTTGTGTTTCAATAAAAGCAGAATGGAATTTCCTGGTAAATAAATAACACATCTCCGTAGCCAGGTCTGACATACATCCTCCAAGCATAAGAGTTCCCTTATTACCCATACATTATTACACGTGCTATGCAAGTTACAAGTCAGCATCGACAGCACTGAAAACTGAAACCACCTTAAGGCTCTAAGATGAGCTACTGCACCTTTGGAAGCAGATACTTAGGTATAGACTTTCGAAAATACCTAGGCAACAGGACAGATATAGGCCCAGCATTAAAAATAAATTACAAAAAGAGAAAAAAAAAAAGATGCAAGGGAGGTAAGCATTTATCTCTTATCATCTACAGATCAATGGTTAGCAACTTCTGATCTGCACCCCTAAGTCAGTAGTTCACAGACGAAAGTCTGAGAGGTTATATAATTATAATATAAACGACCTAGAGAAGGACACTATCTATATAATTTAACAGTAAAAAGCTTAGAGTATGACATCTGTGTACGAAATTCTGGTCGAAGTCGTTCAAGGCAGTAGCACAGAAACATGACTTAAGGTAAGCTGATCCAGAAATTCAAATTAAGCTACAAAAGTTGTGCAGAAATTATGAAGTATGCTGTTCCACACCCAGTCTTTTTAAAGTACCCTGAACATTAAGATAATTATTTTGGAAAACGGAATTATTAAAAACTCTGTTACTAAAATGTTCATTCATTCATATACTCTCACTATCCAGAAAAGGATACAAATTCTTCTCCTTAAACTGAACATAAATTGCAAGATGGTTTTCCTCAAGCTTCACCAGATGTACTTGGGCTACCTCCAGCATGTACTTCCCTCCTCACTATGATCTTCACATTTGTACACTCTACCAACTCTGAAGAGCCAGCAATATGCTGAGGGGGCATACAGTCTAGGTATTAAGAAAGCAATCCAAAGCATCTCCATGTGTGCCTCAATTTCCAGAGATGTTGAAAACATATTAAAATCAAATTCTTCGGGTAAAAAAGCACCGGTGTTTAAACACTGAGCGTATACTATTTATTCTCTAGTAACTTATATAGCTTAATTGTTCTTCCTCAAGACCTCTGAAAAAGCATGCTTCAGCTCAAAGGGGAAAAAAAGAGTATTTAAAAAACAGATTAGAGAAAAAGAATCATTTAAATGAAGACTACAGTGAAATGATCCAAATATTTTTTTAATACTTTATGGGTATGTACTTAATTCCTACAGAAACATAAAAGTGTTTCCTAAATAGAAAAAACTGAGGAACAGCCAAAGAAAACTAGACAACTTTGGTTCTAAAACTAGAGATCTGGGTGTGCAGTGTAATCACTTTTCCTTTAAATATGCCCATTTCTGTTTCACTTTTAATTCAAGGATCAGTTTTCTAGGACTGAACATGTTCATATTACAAAGAGCAACGGTCTCAATCAGCCAAAGGCAAGAAATTTATAATAAAGCTCAATTTTAAAATACCTTTAAACTGTGCACATTTTTTACACTTATGACATACAATATAGGAACTATATTTGTTTCTAGAAATATGAAGAGAAGCATAAATAGAAGAAAGCTGAATTTTCATGCAGTCTTGAAAAGAAATTCAATCATTATTGTGAAGGAAAAAAAAAAAAAAGAAGAAAGTGTCTTTGTATATTTGCTCCTGGCAGCTAATGACTACTTTTAAAAAAGCCATCTGATGATAGCATCTTTTCAGGGTCTGGCTTTTTTAAAAGCTGCCAATGGAATGGACTGCCAGAGGCACAACTGAGAACATACTTTCTAATCCTCAAATCTTAGTTCATGTTCTTTCTTACATTGTCTTAAAAAAAGCAAAACAAAAACACACTACACTACCAATTGGGATTGTCCTAATTAAGACAAAGCCAAATTATTGTACACCAACTTCCCCCTTCCATACTTCCTTATTTCCATGGACAGTAGTTCCTGTTTAAATAGCAGTATTAGTTGCCTACTGTCAACTAAAGATTTTCTACAGTGCATCACTAAACAAAAATACCATTCTACCAAGCCAATCCCAACAGAGAACAGAGCAATGAATCTGATGTTTGTAAACACCACATGGGAGCGGAAGGCTGTTTGTCAAAGTCAGTCAATAAGTGGCTCCTTACATTAACAAAACTTATTACAGGAAAGAACTGCAGTCTCTGAACATGTATTTATTTAGTTTAATTTAACCAGCTTTAATTGCTCACTACCTGAGACTTGTGAGTCAGCTATTTAAAAGGCATCCTATTATTTTAAAAGCCTTCACTTCTGTGCATTCTGAGTTGGTCACAGTACAGGAAATGAGCCTGCACATGGAACTGGTGCCTGTTTGAGAAACTTTCCAAACTGCTGCTCTTAAATTAATAAAAATTTAATTCAAGGGGTAAACAAATATATTGGTGTTGTAAACATACAAACATAAATTTCAGAAACACCGCCAGAGAAGTTATTCTGTCATACAAGGAAAACACTTCCTTGAAGGTTTTTTGTAAAACTTACACAGATCTTACACTACAAGTTTATTCTTAATTTATATGAGATGAACAAGATTCAAAACTTACATACACAATTGTAATTTTCATTTTGAATCTCTTAAAATTAGAAAAAGAAGCTCAGAAGCCAAAATTACGAAAAGTTAACTTTGAGCTTAGCTGTTTTTCTTTGATATGAAGATTAACTGCATCTACTATTAGGAATTCATTGGTTAATTCTTAGAAGTACAGTGAATGACAAGTGAACACACAACAAAACTTAAGTCTGACAAAAAAAACCCAAATCAAATGTACTGAGGACAAGACAGATCACTTGATCACTTAATAATTTCTCTAAGGAAGTTACTGCATTTTTAATGCAACTCCACAGAAGTGCAATGTACATAATTAACAGTACTTTGCTGAAAAAGGTCTAAAGAAAGCATGTAAAAAAAGCCCAAGAACTTCAAGATGGCATCTAAAAGCACTGGTTTAAAATTAAATAGATAATAAAGTAAAGGTTTCTCATATTTTGATGTTTTGCTTACCTCTGGGGGGGGATATAAGGAGCAGATACTGTTGGCATAACTGTACAGGGTTCAACCACTGTTTTCTTGGCTTTTTTTGTCTTTTTTCTGATTTTTGATGTAGACCTAGCAGTTCTGACTGATCCCTCCTTTCTACAAACACCGTTTTTGATTTCAGCTTCTCCATAAATATTGAGCGGTCTTCGTGTGCAACCTGGTGGAGTATGTACATCACAATAGGCAGTCTTTTTCACAGAGAATGTAGTTCCACTGCCAGTCAGTTCTTTCACAGGTTCCATTTTCATATACAGACCAGCCTTTTGAGCACACGTCACATGGAATGCGGTATAGCAGTTTGCTTTGTGGCACTGGATGCAGGCACCAACACCTTTCTGTTTACAGAGGTAGCATGTTAACTTCCATCTGGCTGGGGGAATGTTCCTGACACCATCAATTGGCTCAATAAAAACTGTATTGGCAAATCCAACTTCTGGAATCCACAGAGCACACACCACGTGTCCCCAACGATCATCATCTGTCTTTTTAAAGGCACCTCCCTTGTTTGGGCACAGCACACAGTCTACAGGCCGAGAGCGGGACTGCAAACAGTGTCTGCAGAGCCACTGGCCCTCAGGTATATATGGCACCCCATAGCATTCCTGATGAACTGCTAAATTACACATATCACAAAACAGGATCACATTGCTGTTCTGACATTCACCATCCATGCATATACAACACACTGCATCTTCATCAATTAAAGACTGATGATCACCCTGTTTTTGGTTCTCACAATAAGACTCTTTTTCAAATCTATCCATAAGGAATTCAAACATATTTTGTGAAACAACTGACACTCCATCACTTTTCCGCTTATCATTTATCAATTCTAACCATGCGTAATCTTCTTCATCCATGTCATACTCAACTTCATTATCAAGTTCTTCTGCTGACTTCTCAATGAATTTGTAATAAATTGGAGGTCTTCGAGGAGCTGAAGGGGGACTGTATTCAACAATCCTTACTTTTGGTTCTGGAAGAGGAGCTGTTGTAGCAGGTATACCATGTGAGCTCGGAAGAGCTTCATTTTTCTTTTTCACTTTGTTATTTTTATGGCGTTTGCTTCTTAGACAAACTGGTGGTCTTTCACTGTTTTCTTTATTGCTGTTGCATTCGCTCATTTCCTGGGCAGTAAGATCATCTTCTAATATAATTTCTAAAGGATCAAAGATACTGATCCTGTGCAGGCGACCTTCAATTTCTATTTCAACCATCCTTTGAGCTTGAGCGTATGTCAAGGTTTCTCGAGTCGGGGAGTGCTTAATACTGCATGGGGAAGAAGAATGCCTTGCTGCCGATACTCGATGGCATCTTCCTTTTCTCCTCATTTGGTAATGTTTACCTAAAATTAGAGCAACAGTTAATATCATGAACTCCAAACAATCATATTAAAATATTAGTTTTACTGCAGTAAGGAAAAAGACCTTCTACAGCCTCCTATATATATATTTAACTAATAGTAAACAAAACCAAAAGCCTGTCACTCTTACTCAACAGGACTGCTCAGTTTTGCACAAGTTTAACCTAAAGATCAATAGATATTCCAAATAACAGCTTCCCTGAGTAAATACAGCTATACAAAATCCTTACTAGAAACCCTCCAGAAGCACTGCTAGCAAAACCACTGCATGAGAACAAAAACATTTCAGAAGTGGCACAGATAAAAAAAAGTGCACTTGTTACCTTGTAAGAAAACCTTTAATACAGCACTTCTTAACACCTTAAGGGTGCCTGCAGTTTGAAAATTTTTCAACAGCTAAAGATTATGTCCTCTAGACCTCTTTTCAAAAGAAACTAATGCAATTGTGAAATAAAAACATAAAAACCAGTTTTCTCTCAATTTTTTCCACTGTAATTTGAAACACTCATGTTATCAACTCAATTACTATAGCTATATTTAAAAGCTAGAAAAGCACACGTACTTCCACATTTGGCAAGTGGGCAGTTTGACAGCCCTATACTTTTTTTACTTCTCTCAATCCTTAGTGAGCCCATTATTCTTCACAACATGACAAGAATATGACAGAATTCACAGTGCCCAATATGGTGCAGTATGGACTTCAACTAGTAAGTATTCCACCTGTAAATCATTCTTGACTTGGGGCCAAAACATATTCCCTGCTTTTAAGTATGCACGTACACACACACCCTTCTACTTCAACAGATTTTTCATGAGCTGTTCTCAAATCAACTGCTGATAGATAAAAATCTCCCCGTTTATAAACCCAGTCCCAAGCTCTTTAAAATAATTTTTAAGTCTACAACCTACTGCAAAAAGATAGCTTTCTCCCCTCCACTCCAAAGCCCCATGATTAGGATGAGCACTAATTTTGGTAATAAAATTTCTAAGTTGAAAACTTCCATACATACACATGCCTTTTGACATTTTTACACTGGGTGGGGCTTTTCTCCTGTAAGGGTTGAAAATATTACAAACCTGACTGCCATTGTCAAATTTAAAATTCTATTCCACTCCTTCCTTCTTCCCAATAAATCATTAATAAATAGCATTGTTCAACCTCAGCTACATAAAAAAACCTTGATCTTTAATCACGGCCTAAAGTATTATTAGGGTCTCACCATTTCAACTCTGCATTTTGAGTCACAGCTGCTCACTCAAACACAACAAGTGCTAACATGTATTGCCAAAATAGCAGAGAAATAGAAAAATCAAAACACAACTACTGTGAAAGACCAGTATATCTATTTCAGGAAGAAAACAGAAGCACTGAACAACTACATGCTGCTTGCCTTTTGCTTAAGTCTATGATGCCAATTTCTAAAAGCATCAAATGCTGAAGGAAGTCCTTTACAGAAAGACTAGATCACTTCAGCAACTAACCCTAAGACTAGTTCTCAAAAGACTCTGATCTGTCTGCTCTCACAAATGGACTTTGCTTTCATAATCTAGCTGGTTTTATTATTCGTGCAAGAATTATTGTACTTCTCACAGATCTGACTTTTACACAACTAATTCTTAACCCTTATTTCTAAAGTCTTAACCCGAGTTTCTAAACCGTATATCCAGACAACAGTGTTTAATCATGACAGATCTCTCATCTGCTCTTTATAAACAAAAGAAGAATATAAAAGGTTCCACTTCTTCAAATAACTTTGGAAGAAACATTTAATAACTGAATTCTGTGAAACAACACCGGATTCAATCACAATAGTTTCCTAACTGCAGAAAATAGTTTAAATATGTAATACTGCCAAAGAAGGTCCAATGACTAAAACTGAAACCATACCAGTAATCTAACCAAAATTAAAAGTTAGTTCCTAGTTTCAATATAGATTTTGTAATTCAGAGACCCAAAGGTAGTAATACAATGGCCCTGATTTCTAATATTGTGAACAAGTAATGATGGATTCTTAGCTAAAACACACTGATGTGTCAATGTACAGCAACTTATCACAGACCAGAATGGACTCAATTTATTCGTCAATCAAGAAACACAGTTAACAGCACATTCACCTCATATAATTGCATTTCAATTCTGTCTAGATGTAAAAGTCTGTTTTGGTATTTTCAGTGTCCCTTTCACATTTTAGCTGGTTGTGTATCTGTTTGTAGTGCCTCCTGAGGATAGAGAGGGTTTTGGAAAAAATAAAGAGGGAGGGCTGAGAGACGACCTTCAGAAATCAAAAACATATGTAACTTGTCCACACTACCTTAGCCCAGTATCACAGAAAAACACATTAATGCTATGTTTTAAAGATCTCCAGGCTCCTCTGTTCCTAAGATTCTCGAGCATGACTTCAGGCAGGCATCAAAAATAGGAAGAAAATACCCAAAAGCACAAGATCTTTAATCTTGCCTAAAGATTTAGGACAACTGTTGCAAAAGTCAAATGAACTATATGAACCAGACTGATAACAAAAGTGATTGAGCTAACATCTAAATATACTGTAATACTCAACAGTAAATACAGCTGACTTAGGAAGGATGTTACAGTCTCCAACACTGAACAGATAGCCTACAAATACAACCTAGTGCACACAGAATCAAAACTGGCAGTACTCAGGCTGAATTTCATGCAAATTTAGCGTGAATAACTTAAATGCCCCAGAGGCCAAAGCAGTGTTTTGTTTCTCTGAAATTCTTCTGTTTGCAAATGTTCTATAAACACTCTGGTGAAGAGTTCTGCATAGCAAATTCATGACCTCAAACTGGTTTGCTTTTCCTAAGCAATTATCGCTAGCATTTCTCCCTCCCATCCCCTGCTCCCTTCCCAGTATCTTGTAGATCGATAGAAATGAGGACTAAGACATAAATTTGAAGAGTAAACTAAGACAAGTTTCCATTCAATGCTCACAAAGATACTGCACTAACTGCACGCAAAATTATTTTAATGCTTTTCTGTTAACAATGTCTTGCCCTCAATTACTGCAGGATACAAACCAGGAAAGTTATCCACAGCTCTCATCTCCTAGAATTGCACTAGCTACTTGGGAAGGAAATCGCCAACAGAAGTGTGAAGTTTTTCCCCACCATAAGAGAAGGACACGGAGACAGCTCTTTCTGTGAAATTTACGGTATGGGGCAAATTTCCTCCCAAATCTTTCCAAAAGTATGTACTNGTGTGTGGGGAAAAAAAAAAAAAAAAAAAAAAAAAGCTATTTATCAAGGTGTAGGATAGCTAAAACCAACACAAAAAGTACAGCACTATATACTTCTAAATTACAATCTCTGCCCTAGTTACCTTCCTCCTCTTCAAATAAAGTGTCTCTGGTCCCTGGACCCCTGCTCAACGGACTAGGGAATTCCATTCTCAATGGCACTTTAATGTAGACCATTAAAAACACAAAGACACAGGAATGCTCTTTAATCCTAGACAGCAGGCAAACAGTGCTTACACGCACACGGGGCGGACACCACCCGCCGCTTCAGCTGCGCAGCAGGAGCGATTCCCTGGGGCACGGCCCAGAGCCAGGGCTCACGGAGCCCAGCGAACGTGCGCGGGCACGGCCAAGACACGCGGGACCACCAGAGCCGCCCTCTCCCGGCCCAGCGGAAGAAGCCCGCGGCCGCCAGATCCGCACGCCGCCAGATCCCGCAGCCATCCCGGAATCCTGCCTCCCGCGCGTGGCTGCCCACGCCCCCGGGCCCGCCCTCGCCGGTGCCGCGCCAACACTTCCTGCCCACGCCCAGGGAGCCTCCGACGCGCTCCCTCC
>VYXF01009638.1:58211-102027 GCA_013397295.1 Polioptila caerulea
GCCGGAGCCCGGCCCGCGGAGGGAGCGGTGACCATGTGGCCGCTGCCTTCCCGACCCAAGATGGCCCAGGCATCCCCGACGTGGAGAGTCCACCGCCCTCCTCAGGGTGCGAACCCGGGACCGGGGGCCGCCTCGGGTACAGGCTCCCGAGTTGGGTGCCGGGACCGGAAAGCCCGGGAAATCCTAAAAAGCGTTTCCCCCCTCAAGAAACAGCACACGAGGTGGGCAGGCGCCCGCCAGCGGCTTCGGCCGCGGCGTAAGCACCGCGTCTGGGCTTGTGTGCGGTGAAGTTCCAGCCGTCCCTCCTGGGCTGAGTCGCTCAAGAATGGTGTCTCAGAGAAGTGCAGAATTTAGCTCTCATGTAGTGCCGCTCTCGTTTTCTGCTTGGGGCGTGGTAATTTTGCTTAAAAATGTCTTTTGTAGCTTCTAGATCTACACTGAGATAGCTGCTGATGTTACAGAGTGCTTGAGTTAGAATGCTTACTGTAGTTCTCAGCATGTCCGATACACTTAAAGTTGTCTGCTGCGTATACAACCTACTAAAAGTATAAAAATGTGTATTACTGTACTGAAAGGTTAAAGCCTCTGTTGCATTAATGGTGGTTCTATTTATCGTTGCTAAGTTTAGTAGAATGCTTATGTATTAGAAGCAGTCCTGTCTTGTTTCTTGGGGATTCCTTTGAGAGATTTCAATAATTTAGCATGCTATACCTGTAATACTAAGCAGAGGAAGCTTTTCAAGCCCTCATAGTATGAATGTACTTTCCAGACTTTCCTTACATGTTGTTGTGTTTATGGCCCACTATACATGTGTATCTGTTTTGCTTTTCAAAAGCATGAGCACAGCACTTATGTTCTAAAGGTTATCTTCTGTAATGCAGTGTTTCACTTTAAAAGCAGGCATGCACCCTTGGGAGAACATTCATGGCTTATATACTGGGGGGGAGTGAAGTCTGGAAGACTTTATCAACTATCCCCAAGATACTATGCTGCTACTAGGAAGCCTGTGTTTGTGCACGTACTGGGCAGGGGCATTCTGGTTATTATTCACTATGGAGACTCGTTTTGCAGAGGAAAAAGAATTCTGTTCAAAACAAAATAAGTTCTTTTGTGTACTTATAGAAATTTGGGTGCTGTCCACTAGGTATAAGACCAACAGGCAAGGTGCTGACAGTTTTTGTACAGTTGGATGTGTGTCTACTTTGGTACTTTATGCTGTTAGTACCTTGCAGCTTTAACAGATTTTGAGGAATTTATTCCGTAGAAGTTCTCCAGAACAGTCAAATGTAAGAATTGATTGAGAATAAGTAAAATGAAGTACCTAAACTAAGCATCTCAGAGAATGGTTTTCTAAACGTTTGTACTGTTCTGTAACAATAACTCTTTGACTTCTTGTGGTGTAACACCCCCAATCCTTGTGACTGCTCTGCCTTCTTGGAAGCTCCTGGTGAGCCTTCACCAAGCCAGCTTAGTGGTGAAGCGTCCTTTGACTGTACCAGTTGGGCCACGAGGCACTCCCTGGTCGGAGTACTCTCCTGTACCGGGAGCTCTGGTGTGGTAAAGGTGGGAAACAAAGGATAAGCAATTACCTCTTGTAGCCTTGGTAAACCATTTACCTGGATGTAGCCCAAGTGGAACGGTACCATTGTTACTGCACTTTGGGGGAAAAAAGCTTAGCAGTTACTGACTTGATTTACGGTCAGGAGGGAAGGTTACTGATGACCAAAGTCAATTATCTTCCGACTCTATAAACAGCAGTCCTAATTGAGGCTGTTTGAGCTTGCCTGGACCATAGCAGCCTGTGCCAAAGGTGCTTCCCAAAAGCTCACAAACCCTCAAGTCTGTGGTATTCAAGGACTGTCAGTCCCTCACCCCATCTCCACGTTCCTCAAGGTGCAACCGTTACCTATTGGGAAATGCAAAGGGATTTGACATATTTTAATGAATTCGAGGGGAAATTTTCATACATACGTAGAAATAGGTATATACATCTCTTTAATATATAATAGATGTATACACCTGTGTGTATCTGAATTGATATGGTACAAATGTTACTATTTTGAATCCATAGTTAAGTCATTGTTATAGTTGTAGTGAAAACTATCAAATCACTTTGTAAATGTTAAAAGTACTCAAGTATTAATTGCTGAAAATCCTTCTGCACCCTTATCTTTCCACACATATCCTTTACAGTGTTACTGCTTTTGCATTTATACCTTTTGTGTAAATCATTCCAAATTGCTGCTTATTTGATCTTCTGTTGTATGCCTTAGTCTGTGTAAGTAGTAGAATAAACCTTGCCATTGCACTCTGTAAAGTTGCATTTTCACATATCCATATTAAACCCTGCTTTTGCCAGTACCTTTGACAGTGTTTCTTTAGGCAATCAAACCACTCATTTGTGACATTTATATAAGGCAGAATTGTGACAGGTATGACATCCTCATTGATAATGTGACAGGCAAAGTATAGAACAGCAGAAGGCGAGACAGGTGATGAGCTCAGAGTAATGTTTGCTGTCCTCCTGTTCCTTTGCTGTAGCCTCTCTGTCCGGTGCTTCCCCCTGTTATGGCTTGTTTTAAACCACGATAGTAAACGTGCAGAGCAAGAATCATGTTTGCAGAACAGCCAGTGTCACAGGTGGTTAGTGCAGAGGGAGTCTTCTTCAATAAACATTAACACATCACTAAGACTTATAACAGGGCCTTGGGAAATACAGGAGGGCAGCAGAATTTTACTTGTTTATTTAAAACTGTCTGTCCGCTAAAGTAGAATATCCTATTAAATAGTTTTAAAAACTAGGTTTTGCAAAAGGAAGTGGCCTTTGAGCCTGTTGGGTCTTTCTGTTTTCTTCTCCCTTTTTTCTTGGAATTAGTTCTCTTTGAGTTTTTAAAATCCTAAATACATTAAGTTCAGAAAGATTTTTTTTTTTCCCTCTGAGAAAGTTTCCGTGAGTTAAATAATGTACATGTTGTACTTCCCAACAGCTTGCTGCATTTTATTGCCATTCACAGTGAAGAATATTTACAGAGGGGTTTGTAAATCCTGGGTTTTTTTGCAGCTTTCCTTTAATAAGAGGTTCATCTTCAAAGAGAGCATGTTTTGCTATGGGGTTGCCACTGTAATGAACAGTTAAAATAATCAGCCATATGCAAATAACATGATGATACATGTATATTGGCTGAGTTTTATATAGAAAAGAATATTATAGCTTGTTTAGTGGGGAATTTTGCACCATATAGAGCAGAGTGTTTAACTCATATGACTGACATTTTTTCCTGGTGTAGGGATGATCTTTGTATTTTAGTAGTATCAACATAAGTTAGTGTAATTTACATGTTACATGTTGCAGTGTATGCTTTCAAAACAGACTTCACAAAGAAAGAGTTCTTATATGGCAGATGTGCCTTGTTTTCTGCACATCTTTGGCTATTTATTTTGTATTTGGTACTGGCATCCTTAGTATTGGTCAGTTTACAACTATGGAATTGTTTCATTTCAGGCAATTAGTGAAAAAATGGAGTAGTTTCTGTGGCCTAATGGTAGCCTTCAAGTGAAATCTAGAGTTTAAAACTCTCAGGTCAAGAAGTGAGAACAACTAAAGCTTTTATTGTAATTTTTTTGTGCTGGTTGGTTGGTTTGGTTTGTTTATTTGTTTGCTGAAGCAGAGGAACTTCTGTCCTAAATTAGTGTGGTACATAGTTTAGCCATAGTAGTATTGGTTTAGGTTTGGGGTTGTGGTTTGGTTTTGGGGTTTTTTTTGGGTTTTTTTGTGATGAGATAAAACTCAATATGATGAGTTGAAGCAACGACAGGGAAATAGCTTGACTTTTAAGGCCCTTATTTTCATTCAAGTGTGATGATTCAGGATAAATAGTGATTTTTTTTTTTTTTTAATTGAACCACATTTTGGAGGGTGACGTACGAGTCTTTTCTGTAGTCTAAGACTGGTTTTCAGTGGATGTTGACATAAGAAATATTATTATATTGCTACAATTTTTATGTAAACTCACAATCTGTGTGCTCTCTTTAGCAGTTACTGTGCAGTGATGTCCTTTCCATCTCTCACCTCTTTCCCTTCCTCCTTTGTTGTTTAAAGACATGTAGGGTTGGACAATCCCTCTCTGAAGCTGTAGAAGGTTACTGGATTTTTGTTACAGCTGTGTGAAAGGCTGTTGGGATTTTTTTTATTTTTTTTTTTGCAATATGTCTTCTAGTTTGCATTCATCAGTGTCATACAGATATGTTTTTCCTGTGATGTGTTAGAGTAATTTTTGCAGTGACTGTTCAGCTTTTCTGTATATTTAGTTTAAAATCCAGTTCTGGGGTTCAGTACTCAATAGCTTGAAAATCAAGACTAAAAATAGGATTTTTAACAGCTGAATGCTTTAGCAATACTTTTTTGCAATTATTTGCAAAATATATAGGAAAAGTTATTTAATAAGATATTTCTCTCATGTGACAATGATCAAAGAATTTGTGCCTGTTTTACCCCAAATAGGTTAAGTGGCTTTTCAGTAATTGTTCTGCTTACCTGTTGCTGTAATTCTGTATGCTATTTTCTGAATCAGTGTCTGCCTCTCAAGAAAATAATCTGAGCTACAGCTAAAATTACTTTTTCTTTGTTATTCTTCTCACAAAAATAAGCAATCAAGAAAACCCAAACATTAATTTGAATTGAACAAAATGTTTGGCCTAGCTTGAAACTATAGTCATCTTTAACAAATCAGAGAGAGGGAAAGTGGCGATGGAAGGGTTGAGGGATTCTGGTGTTTTTTAAAGACATCAGGGAGCGTAAAGATGCATATTTGTACTTTATTTTGCCTGTAGTCTGATGGCTCTGGCACTTGCAAGGAATGTGGGAGAGCCAGGTTCATTTCCCTGCTTTGCCTGAGGAGCTTAATCCACATCTGAGGAGAGTTCCCTAACTGCTTCACTGAGCACCGGCCTCTGGTGGGTCTGTGTCTCCTTGGCTGACACCTTCCTCTCTGCATACATTATTTAAATGTTGTTGTAATAGGGATAGCTAAAGTATCTCAATAGTAAAATTACCAGCAGCACAGCTCTGGAGGTGTTTCAATTGCTTAAGAGGCACTACAGGAGTGTTTTTAAGTAAAAAATGTCAGTGAGGGAGGTGATATATAGTTCATTTCATAATGCACACTAAGCCAGTCATCAGGACTGTCTGCCCTGTGAGAGGTGATCTCCTTTATAAGGAAAAAAAAACCTAAGTGTGGGTATATATACTGCACACATATATATATATATATGATGTTAAACATCTCAGTCTAATTAAGAAGCATAATCATTGCAATGTAAGAGAGAATGCCTTGCAGATTATGGATTTTCTAAGGTGACAAAATGTTTTCTTGGTTTGCTGGGTTGGTTTTTTTTCTGTGTACTGGGGCCTCTACACTGTGGCACTTATGTCTTTATATTGACGAGATCAGTGGGACTGAAATTGGAAAACCCAAAAAATGATTTCTGCAGTAGATTGTTTTGGTCTGTTTGGTTGCTGTGTCAAAATATGTGATCTAATATGCTCCACTTGCAATCGCCCCTTTCTCATACGTGGGGAATGATAATCTTGTGTTGATCCTGTGCTACTGCATGTTGATGAATACACCTGGTTGGTGCAGTGTATAAGCAATATGTTTAGCTTATGAAGAGAAGGTGGAACAAGGTGAATCCTGTGGTGCATGGAAAGGTGTCAGCAAGCTCCTTTGAAATCTTGCATGTAATGTAGACTCTGTTTCATTCAACATAAGCATAAAAAAAGGAGCAGTGCTAAAATAAATACAAAAGTTTTACATTCAAATTTTATTTTAGCAATTCTCTGAGAGTTTTTTTTTTTTTCCTTTGGAGTTCTAGAAGTGAAAATGTATGATTTTTTTCTTGATAATTTTGAGGGCTAGAGATTTGAAAAAAGGTGAAAGTCATGTACGTGCAGCTCCTGGAGCTGTCACCCAAAGAGAAATTTGAAACATCCCATGAATTGTCACAGTGACAGTTAACATGTTTAAAAAATATTAAAAGTAATTACTTTCTTCTTTTCCTTAGATACAATCATCTCATTAAGTTTGAGTAGCAAGTATTTAACCTCAAATGAAGCCGCCTGCAGTGGAACAGATGTGTAAGTATGTTTGTTTTTCTTAATAAATGAGTGAGCAGCTTGTTTGTTTTGGGTCTTGTATCATTATTTTTATTAATTTAAAGAAAGGCAATGGGAAAAAGTAATGAATAATTGTATGCCTGTGCATTGACTTGTATGAAGCTTAATAATTTAGCAGGAGGTTTGTATGAGTGCCTGAGCCTTAAAAATTAAGTTTGGAAGCCTGGATATCTTTAGAGTGGTACAGAAATAGTAACTATTTTATGATTTATGGGGCACTTCTTACTCTGTGGTATCAGCTGGCATATATACATCCTTACCCTGAGTTACACCATTTAAAAAGGGGAGGTAACTTACATGCTGCATTCATCCTGTACTCAAATTACAGGTATCTTCATGACTACATGTCTCACTGAGTGAGTTAGTTTTATTATTTTCTCCTAGACTTTTGTCTGAAAAATATTAAAACTATATATTCCATTTGAGCTTTTGAATACAGATTTTTTTGGAAGCCTGAGATTCCTGAGTAAGATGCCATAGAGAAAAAATTGTACATATGAAGATAGGCATTTATATGAGGAGTAACAATAAATGTTGTTCTTGTATAGTGTTTCAGAGCTTTGTATTTATTTCTTATCCCAGCCTCTCTGCCAGGAATAAAATAGTTCAATTTTTAAGCCATCTGTATTATTGGTTAATACGAATGTTAGCAACAGATGGACAAAATGTTTAAGACAGAGAAAATGTTGAGCTAGAAAGTCTTGGTGGGGTCACAGAATCAGAAGAAGGGACCTCTAAAGGCCGCCTAGTCAAACCCCTTGCTGTGAGGAGGGACATCTTCAACTAGACCACATCACTCAGACCCCCATCCAACCCAGCCTTGAGTGTTGCCAGAGGTGAGGCATCTACTACATCTCTGGAAAACCTGTTTCAGCATTTAACCATCCTCATCGTAAAAAATCCATTCCTTATATCTAGTTTGACTCTACCCTCTTATCATTTAAAACCATACCCCTTTTTCTGTCATTACAGGCCCTACTAAAAAGTTTGTCCTCATCCTTCTTACAAACTCCTCTTCCTGAAAGGCTAGTCTGAAGTCTTGCTGGAGCCTTCTCTTCTGAACAGCCCCGACTTTCACAGCCTTTCCCTGTGAGACTGTGGTCTCTGTAGGAAGAGAAAATTAAAAGTATGATTCAGATTCATTCCTTGAAGGAAACTTTTCCTAGGTGACACATACAGAAGATGTGGGAGATTTTGCTACATACTAAATCTGGATTGTCATCAGTCTAAGCAAAAATGAGCTGCTAGTGCTTTCCAAACCAAAAGGAGAGCTAAAGAACAGAAGAGAGTAGCTATTGTTTGTACCAGCCTCCAAGGTCAGTTTTAGACCATTGTAAAGAAATCTGGCAAAAGTGGCAATTTTTTTTCCCAGAATATCCAAAAGTTCACTCTCCATGTAGTTAATGCTGTATTCTAATATACTTATCTGAAGGTCACTGCATGCCTTGCACAGTTTCATTATATGATGTCAAGCACTGTAGTGTATTATAAAGTGCCTTTCCATTGTGACTCTCAAGGTTAAATGCCTTCAATGAAAGTAATCCACTGTAGTACTGCCTGTCTAATGAAAATGAGTATCTGGTCTTTGTACCTTCAAGAACTATTTCTTGATTTATAGTCCCGTATGAAATAATTGTTGACTGCAAGCTCAGTGTTCTGATAGATCCTTTCTTAATTTATGATTAAAGCATCACTCTGTTGACAGAAGGAGCCCTAAAAACAGATACTTATATAGAGCTGGAGTCTCCTGAGCACAAAGATTCTGCTGTCCAGATGTTACCTTTTCTGTTAAAATTTTAAATTTTGGTAGGTCAGGAATGTTACCGGTCTACATCTTTTAGCATGCACTGTAAGAATTAATCTTTCAATGTGTGTGCTATACAGTAATTTTTATGTGCAGTTTAGATTACTGAAGAAAATCTAGTTCCTGATTAAAGGTATTTAGTAGTGCTAGACGTGCCCTGAGAAGGTGAGCGAGAACAAAGCAGTGTGAAAACTGCTGCCTGTTTCTCTCACACTAAACTACTGGTTCCTAGCTCATGACAACTTTTCTTAATTTAAGATTTGAGACTGAAAATCCCAGTACTAAAATGTGACACAGTTCATGGCAATCATATAATTTTTTCTGGTTTTTTACTCTGTGGTTTCCCTTCTTTATTCTTCATTAAAGTTGGAAACATGATATGCATGGTATGGGAGCATATGTACAGACAGGAGGAAAAAAAAAAAAAACAACTGAAAGACGAGAGTGTAAAACTCATTTAATGGGAGGTTGTCACTTGCTGTGACTTGCATTAATAGCTGCTGAAACAGTTGGAAGAGTGTGTCAGCTTTCAGGGGGTCAGACTGTGCGTATTGTGCTGTGAGCAGCATCCTTGCTTTGGTACTGGGAAATAGGAAGAATTGAGGTTCTGTTTCTTTTCTTAGTGATTTTGAGTTGTCCTCAGTGGCTTACTGAACTGTGGGGAGATCATAATTTATTTATGAGAAGAAATGCAGTGATGCTCATAAAGAGCAGGAAGATTCCTCATCCTTTTCTCTAAATGTTTTTTATTTCCCTTTTCTATACCTTACAAAATATTAAGTTTTAAATAATTATTTATAATAATAGAAATCAAATGAATGGAAAGGGTTATCCGTTTCTTACCTGTTCTTGTACTAATAGTGTTGTGAAACATGCTCTGAATAGGACACTCATGTAGTTATGTAAACTTATGTAAAACTTATTTAAAAACCAAGTTGCATTACATTAATTAAAGCTCATGAACTGTGCTGATTAGAATAAGTACTACAAAAAGCTTTATTCTTAATTTAAAATTTCTTGTATTTTTTACTGCTTGAGCAAAACCTTATTTGGTCAAATTTAAGATCTGTCTGTGGCAGTAGGATGGTTCTTCTATAAATAATTTCTTTTGGGAGAAGAAGCTATTAGAAGGAGCTATTTGTTTGCCTGGAGTGGGAAAGTGTCTTGGTACTTCCTGCTAGTGCTCAATGCAGAGATGGAGGAAACAGTGTTGGCTTCCCTTAGCTTGGCTGTCTGAGTCAGTTAAGTCTTTGCAAAGTCTCACCTTGCCTTGAAGAAGACAAAGAGAATATATCCCTAAAAGAGGTCAAGAGGAGAATACCTCTTGTCATGGAGGCTAGGAACAGGCTAGTTGACGAGTGTATATGGAGATGCACACACTCATTTCTCCCTCCCTCTCCCCTGTTCCATGAAGAGGAAGGTTTGTTTTGAGGGGAAGAGAGATGTGATCATTGTTTTTTAAACTGAGATTTCAGGTGAAAATCTCAGATGCAACTGATGAATGTACAATGTATTTAGAAAATGCAGAATGACAAAAAATACTTGAAAGAGGCATAAGAAGTTCACCCCTATTGCAGGCACGTGTGTTATGCCTGCTTGTGATATGGAAGCTTGTTTTTAAAGCCTCCTGTTTGTTTTTGTTACAGTTCATGTACTCATTGGCACAGTAGTGAAACTGAGTGTTTCTGAACTCTCATTACCTTGTATCATGTTGGGAATAGTGTTTTCTGTTTTATTTAGTAGATTTAGTAAAGAGACGATCTTTCCCTTACATCAAGAAAAATCTAGACGTGTGTCTTCAGTTTATTACATGAGGAAGAAAGAAGGTACCCTCAGTTGCAAATGATTCTCCAAAGAAATTTTTCTTCTCCATACTGGATGTCTTCTGACTTGAAATAAAGTTTTATGACAAAGGAAAGATTAAGTTTGGGTTTAAAAAAATCCCTATGAAATATTTAAGCTACTGTTCATACTCTTGAAAATATGTTTTTGTGGTTTTGGGTACTATGAATTGCATTTTCTTTCTAACCTTCCTTTGAGTTCACAAGTACTCCAGGATACAAATGTTTTAATAAAAGCATAATATTATGTCATGTAACATATACAAATATTATGTATATAAATCATGGAAAACCTCTCAATAGCACTGTTGAAACTGTCTGAGGACATATAATTAACTGGCATCAATATGAGCACAGAATTGGGTTGCTGAGTAGCTATAAAGGGTTTTTTAAACAGACATCTTCAGATTTCATCTGGTTAGCATGAAAATAAATACTACTATATGGTAGTCTTAGTAGTTTAACAGATAGAATTCCATTTTGTATACCTTAAAAATTACAGTTGTAACAGGT
The DNA here is from genome assembly GCA_013397295.1 of Polioptila caerulea. Taxonomy (NCBI): domain Eukaryota; kingdom Metazoa; phylum Chordata; class Aves; order Passeriformes; family Certhiidae; genus Polioptila; species Polioptila caerulea. The sequence goes on from VYXF01009638.1 coordinate 68,542, forward strand.
TAATGTAATATATTTGGTAAAGGACTCAGTTTACATTCTGTGAGGTCTTTTTCCGCTTTCTACTTACATGGATGTTTTCAGCAAGAGTTCCAAGAAGGCTGACTACACAAAACATGGTGTGTCTCTCCTAACTGTTTTTTTTTGTTTTGTTTTTCATCATCCTGCCTATTTAGTTTTCTTCTTTACAGGTGTCTCATTTCTTACTGTTTGAAATCATCCTTGAAATGCTTGAAGTTTCACTCTTACTGGATTTTAAAATAAACATTTAACAAAAAATAAAACCCACAGAAGTGTATGGGTTTTATGTTGCAAGCTAGGAAGGTAGTGTAGACAGTAGAAAAATCCCTTGTCCTAATCCTATCCCTTTTACTTTGTGAGCTGTGGGCTGCATGGGAGGGAGGAGAAAGAGAAGAGTCTAATGGGCTATTCAGAGAATTGATCAGTTGGAGAGAAGAGTTGTTAGAGGAGCTTTGCTTTGAATTTTCTGTGCTTTTCTAAAGCAAGCTGCTGTTCTCTAGCACTATAGAGTAAATCTCTAGTCTTTTGCCTTTCATTCTTTTCTGACTTTTACCTATTGTTAGTGTGGTTTTGGTTGTGTACTTTTTCTATTCTGTGATAGTACTGATGAATCTTATTACTCTGTTCTTATTTTTATCTTCTCCATTTTACCCTTGTGTTGTGTTACTGCAACCTTCATTCGCCTCCTGTTAGCCCAAAATTGTACAGCATGTGATACTAAAAGCAGCTTTGATGTCCTGCTCTAAAAATGCTCTAAACCAAACAATACATGCTCCAGCTGTGTAAAAAAAAAAACTCACTATTTTTTTTCTTAAGAAAACCACCTTATTTCTTGTAGCATTAAGATTTTCCCCATCATATCAGCATATGATATTTGTTTGTCAAAAATTATAAAGGATAAAAATATCAAAATGAATGTATAATTTGCTGTAGCAACACTGAACTGATGCGTAAGACTTGGGAAAATCCTGTTTAAAGTTTTAATGAAACTGTTGCTTAAAACATTGGCATTTTAACAAATGAAAGATCTGACATTTGGTAGGTGTGAACAATAACTCAGGAACATATCCTGCAAGTATTGCATGCTTGATAATGAGAAGTAACACTTCAACACTTGAGACAGTTTGGATTCTAGACAAATGTTGACATGATTTACTTAGTGTGATAGATCTGGTTTTTATGAGTAATTTTTTAGTAGAAGCTGGGACAAATTATTAACATGTGTAGAACCTGCTTTTTTCTTTCCTTCATTACAGTGTACTGCAATGAGAAGTTAGTAAAGAACATGTGAAGGGATATAGCCCCATTTGAGATCTGATGGTATTTTTAGTGCACTAAGGAAAAAAAATAGCAACAATTAAAGGCTTATCAGGTGGTTGTAGGTGTGAATAGTGCTACTAATTGCAGTGATATGTAGTGTTATATGTGGTGGTGATGCAACATGCTTCTTTGTTTTTAGTAAAAAAGTTGGAAGTGATGTTGTTTTGACATAGGTGATTGTTTTGTTCTTGTGCCTTTGCATTTTTATTTTACTTTTAAGGTAAATTCTGTTCAAAACTGTGTGGAATGGGGATTTCTGTGCTCTGGGCTTTAGCATGTTTAAGAGCGTTACTTAAATCTAGGTGGTGGAGGATAATGCTTCAAATAGATGCTTAATACATTGGCAGATAAATTATGAAGATTGATTTCTCCAGAAATAAGGTGAAGCTTTGGCTCAGTACCCTGTATCAGACACCTGCTCTATTCTTCCCCATGCTGTGGTGCAGTGAGCCTGCGTCACTGAGTCTGATGAAGTGTTTGGGTACTGAGCTTGTTTACCAACCTGGTGGGCTGAATGGAGCTTCAGAATTTGTTAAAGAAGCCCTCCTGTTGACTCACAGGATGCAGAAAGGACCTCCATGCTTTTTAAACTCCTTTCCAGAGAGGAGCCTGGGTGTGGCTGGATCCAGTCTTGCCCCAGACTTTTCAATGGCTTTTGTCTAAAGGATTGTAGAGGTATAATTGAACCTTTATACAGCTTTGTCCTGAAGCATCAAGGATGCCAAAACCATATATATATATAAATTATATATAAATATATACATATATATATGATGTATTATGGTAATTATTAGATACAAATCATTTACAGAATTATTTACTCCACAGTACAGGAACTGTAAGAACTATTATAATATAGTGCCCTGTAAAGCAGTTGTATTGAAGCAGTTCTATCAAAACTGGCAAAACAATTAAGTAGATTGATGTTGCTCACCCATAACAATGACCTTGGGCAAATCTCTTTAGCTCAGCCTCAAGGAGTGAGAGGAGTAACCTTGAGGGATGTTCCCCATTCAAGGGAGGGATCTCCATACATACACTCCAAGAAGGCTTATGCCAGAAGACCCTGCATTAAAATTTGGGACTGGGCTTTTATAGTGTAAAGTGATTGATGATGGTCAGATATCTCCAGCTGTGTCAGCTCAGCAGCTTTGGACAAGTTATCAGTAGTATCACTTGTTTCTTCATTTATCCAGGAAAAGATCTACCACACCTTCATCTCACTATCAGGATGTTTAGCTTTGGGACTGATGAGTCAAGCTGGTTTCACACTAGTCAACACCAAAAGAAGCATGATGCTCCCTTCTTCATTTACCACTTGTGGGTTTGCAAACAGGGCATTGTTCAAGTTGGTTTACCCCGTTCCAGGCTGAGCATCCTGCTACAACTCTGAACAGACCTAAACGTCAGCCCAGTGTAAATAATATACATGCTAACTTGGACATCCTTGTTTCTATCACACTTAAATGTGAAATGTATAATATTGTATAATAGTAATGTATCATATTTTAAAAACATTATCTCAATTCTTTGAAGAAGTTTTATTATTGAGGATATACGACTGTAAGAATTTAATTAAGAACTGGATTATTTTTTAAAATAAATATTACTTTTAAAAAATCTTCATTTCCATTTTGTCTCTGTTCCAAAGTATTTTTTTAATGATGCTAATTTGAAAATCATATTGTTTCTCTTCAGTTTTATCACTGTCATGGATTGTTTTCAACCTTTTACACACTGGAGTATGAGCCAGTGTAGTTTGTGCAGGGGGAGCTGGCATGCACACTGTGTTGCAGATGATTTAGGGTTTGAGATGGAAATATTAGTTCAAAGCTGGAGCTTTTAGTTTTGAGTATTTTCTGAGGTTTCAGGGGCGATTTGAAAATAATTAGTAAACAGCATCCCATTGACTTTCCATGTTTACAGCAACAAGAGAAGAAAACAGCTGTACAAATAAAAACATGAAAGAGTAAGAAGCTAAATTTGAGGAGTTGGAATTTGTACAGTGTTATGTGTTTTCTGTGTGCTAGTTACATTTTAACTCAATGCTGTCCATTTAACAATAGCCAAATGACTAAAATTATAATTTCTGAGCTGTTACCTTCTTATTAGTAATTTAGATGTGGTGGGGAAAATAGAAAACATAGAGAAGAGTCCACTAAACCAGAAACGTGTAACTTGGCCCTAGCAGATCTGTTATACAGCTTAAAATCATCTGTGTTCACAGTAAAATTATTTGATGTTTTGTGGGGCAAGAGGCAAGAAAGAGGGGAATATTTACATCTAGTGGCCATTTAAATCTTTTTAGTCTCTGCTTCAGCTAAATAATTCCTGCATTTATAATTAAAGTGGAGTACTCAGAGTGTAACGGTGACTGTTATACTCAGCTTTCTACACCTTGCTTTTTCTTCTGCCTGCAATGACTGATTTAGGCCCCAGCTTACATCAAGCCCTGAGTTTTTCAGTAACATGAAGGGACATGAGGGATTTTTATATTTCAGCAAATCAGAGGTCTCTGTGTTGTGTCCCAGCAAGTAGCACAAACGAGTGCACTGGGGAGCTCACAGAAGACTATTCATGTCAAGGGGCAGTGTTCAATATTGGTGGTGCTGTTTCCACTCTTCATTCCTTTGTGTTCAGATGGAACATTTGGGGTTGTGGATGTGAGAGGTTGTTTTACAATCGGGAGAGAAAACTTTTGTAAAACCACAAGTTAGTGGTTTTCATAAGATCTGCCTTTCAGGTGACTTAAAAGTAATGTAATAGTAAAGGTATCATCTCTTTTCCAGTAGTTCTCTACAAATTGTACTTCCCTTGAAGTTCAGGACAACTTGTTTGTTCTATTAAGCCTGACTTTCTGTACTTTATTCAAGATTAAACTATTGCATACCTCTAGTTCATGCTTGTACATCTGTGCCAATTCCTGTGAGCTCCTGAGACCTGAGACTAGGACCCACCTTGTCTCAGTGTGACTAGCACGCCAATTTTGCATTTCTAATTCTGCATTTTGATTCATCAGTAGCTTGCAAACCTCTGTAGTTTCTTACAGGTGAGCTAGTACTGATATTTCAGTAGAAAAAAATGCACTGTTCTTAGTTTTCCTTCTTCGAGGGATTTATAACTTTGAAAAGCAGTAAGGTTTGTCTGGACTATGCATTTATACGAATATATTCTCCTTATTTGTTTAGAATTTTGGATGTGTATTCTTGATTTCTGAGGGGTTTTTTGTGTGTTTGTTTTGTTTGATTGTTTTGCTTTAGCAAATATTCCTTAATTAGCATATTACTTTCCATTGCAGTTGAAGCAAATTATTTCTTTAAGTATGTATTTCTAATTGCTTGTATTACTTGCTCTTAGGTATTCCTGATGATGCCTGTACATTTCTAAAAATAACTAGATTAACGCTATTATAAAACTGACATCCATTTGTGCAAAGCAGTGTTAGTGAGCTTTTATGTACATCTTATGCTCAAAAGCTGTCACTACTTTTGATTTTTTTTTTGAACTATGAAATGCCTTTACTTTCACTGTCTCCATATTTCACATACTTCTTGAAAAAACTGCTCTTGCATTTTGCAGATGTGTGTCTTTGTATTTACACTACATGCTCTTCAATAATAATCTGTTTTTTTCTTGTTTTAAACTACTTTTGCTAGACCATTATTTCCACCAAGATTCTGTGATATAATCAAGTTCATGATTATTGCCTGACTATCCAATCTAAAATCTAAAATTGTTTAAAGCTTACAAGCCACTCTCTGCTTTACAAAAAATAATCAGCTTATGGTTCAGTGTTCTTGCATACTTTTCATACTTCTCCATGTGTTACTGTATGTCTCTGCGATTCTGAGACAGCAGTGTTTCACTTTTTACCTCCTTCCTTCAGCAGTGATTTCTTCTGGTCATGGCAGTTTGCTGTGGCACTCAGGATCAGTGACATTCTCTGGACATTTCTTGTAAAACACTTTATGCTTTCAGTAATCCCATTTTGAATGGAAAATCCTATAAAATGTTTCTGTATGCTTCTTACCACAGCAAACTACTGCCAAGGAGCTAATAGTCCAGAGCAGTACATTTGAGTGGATAGTTATTCTTCAGTTCTATTTATTTTCTTTGAAGATTGTTTTGTTGCAAGGTGATTCTGTATCTCATTGTGGAGATTTCAAAAGCATAAATCACTTTGAGCTAACTGCCTATAGCTTTTTGTACCTTTGAAAACATTTTCCTTCTTGAATATCCTGTTTGTTTAGCAGTAGTCCTTAATTTTGAGTAGCTTGGATCCAAGGGTAAATAAGCTATGTAAATGTGGTCATAACCAAATTCATACTTCGTTCTAGGTGATTATAAAATTTTAAAACATCCTTTTGTGTTTCTTATTAAAACAGATTGACTCTTACATAGAGTTGGCATGGGAGGAGGAGATGAAAAATATATTTCTGTTTCTAACCTTGAGTATTCTGGGGACTGTATTCTAAAGAAAGTTTCAGTTGAACATGCAAGATTGTTTGAAGGGAAGGAGTTTGAATTAATGTTACAGTGTGATGTAACATCATAACACGGAATCAGAGAATGATGGGGGTTGGAAGGGACCTCTGGAGATTATCTAATCCAACTCCCCTACTAAAGCAGGTTCAGCTGGAGCAGGTTGGACAAGATCTTTGTCCAGTCTGGTTTTGAGTATCCAAAGGAGACTATACAACCTCTCAAGGCAGCTGTTTCCAATGCTCTGTCACTGTCAAAAGAAAAGTTCTTCCTTGTATTCAGATGAACCCTCTTGTGTTTCAGGTTTGTTCTAGTTAAGTTTCCTCTAAGCAGACTGCCCTGCTGATTGCAACCCTCTGAGCTCTGCCATTCGGCCAGTTCTCAAAGCAACAAAAATAATTCTTAGATGTTTGAAAGAAAATGGAAGAAATACGTTCAAAATCTTCTAAGGGGCATCCACCTTTGGAGATTTCCTTGGAAGTGATTGTCTCCTCTAATCTCAGCTACTTATGCCCATTTCTAGAAGGCAGCAATGAGGGCAAGAAAAATACGTACTAAATATCTACTATGTACCCAGAGATCTATAACAGCCATAAAGTGGATAAGACATAAGTAATTTTTTCTTGTCTTACACTAAGTCATAACTACACTAAAATAGTGTAACTGACCAGTGTCTGTAAGTGCTTTTTAACAATGCTAATAGCATAATAATTCTGTCAACAGCATGCAGGCATTTTCACAGCTAAGCATAAATATAGAAGCTGCAAAGGGAGACCTAGGTTTAATTGCACAAAAGGAGGACAAAACCCATGTGAATCAACAATTCAAGCAGTAGAAACTGCAATCAAAAACCAAGGATACAGAATAATCAGGAAAGATTTCTGGTGGACCAAGAACCATTTTTGGTCCTAAAGAAATAAAGATAATAGGGTGAGGAGCAGATGAGATTGCTTCCCACATTTTTTAGTGGAGGAGAGTATGAATGTTAAAAACATGCAGTGACAGCAAGGAGACATACGGAAGAAAGAATTCTACCACCATGGTTCCCGCTTCAGAGTCCAAACAACTCCCTCACCTCAGCTTCAGTAACTAAGACTGTCCACAGCCATCCGTATTTAACTACATGGCATCAGCTCAGTGGTGTTGTGTACTCAAAGCTAATTTAGGATAAGGTGATTAGGGCCTAAGTGTTTGAATATGTAATGATAATGGCTGATAATGATTAAGAACTTAACTACTGGCAATGTGTTGTTAATGAATGTCAATCTAGTTTAAGCGTGGTTATAAAGTTTGCAACTGGTCTTATTCATTATTCAGCTTTTCAAATCTTCCCATCACAGCTACCTTAAGCTTCACTGTGTTAAGCAGTAACTGCTTATCAGGACAGAGGCACTTGAAGTGTCTCTGCAGATTTTTCTGTTTAAAGCCTAGAATTTGGTTTTGCATAGTTGATAAATAATAGGAATCACAGGACTAAGATGTGGTTACCTGTTTTGAACCAAAGAAATTACACACAGCTTCATCAGAACCCGATGCCAGTGGATATATGCATTTTGTGTGAATCTAGCTAGGAATCCGTAATGCCCTTGCTGTAACTTGGCACTTCCTTGCATAATTTATGTTCTGTAAGCTCTGCATCAAGCCACTTGTTTGTGAGCCTTTCTATTCTGTGCTCCTAAGTCACAACAGCTTATTATATTTTCTTGCTTTTCCTGTTTGCAGTACAAGCTCCAAATTTACAGATTAGATCAAAGTAAAGATGAAACAAAAATCCTCTTGAATTGATTGCTATTTAAAAAAGTTGACTGCGTTACACTCTCTCTCTTGTCCCAGATCCACATAAGTCCATATCATCACTATGTGTGTGATCACTCATTTCTGTTTCATTCAGTTTTATTCTTGAGTCATGCCAATTTAGTCTGACTGCCAGAATTGTTGTCAGATGTGATTTCACAAGGCAATGAAAAGGCTATGTAGTGTAAATTTCTTGTAGAAATCTAAGGTTTTTCTTTTTCAAGTCTTGCCCTTCATTGTTGTTCATGCTCAACCCTCATATCTTTTGGTATCTGAAATATTTTTTTTTCCCCTGAGAGTAAGAAAGACACAAATACTAAAATTCACACAGAAAGAAAAGCAGAATTGCTCCCTACCTCATAGCAAGTTCTGACTGCTCTATCTCCCTTTTCTTAAAATAGCTGCAGTAAGATCATTGCCCCTTCTTTTCCCTGCCCTTTCCCTTGCACTGGAAAATAAAAGAAGTTATCAGGATGATGCACTTTCCATAAATCAGAAATCCACAGAACGTGAGTGTTTCTAATTTCTCTTGTAAACAAACCTCAGAGGAAAAATTAGTTAAAATAGGTTACAAAGCTAATATGACATCAGTCTTGATACAGGGGGGGAAATGTCAGTGTGAATAACAGCCTTTTTAATGTGTTTTGTGGCTATGGCTCATTTTACCAGTGCTGAAATCATAAAATATGCTGATTTGGAAGGGACCCATGAGGATCATCAAGTCCAACTCCTGGCCCTGCACAGGACACCCCAAGAATCACTCCAGTTCTTCCTGTGTTTTAGTAACACATAAAAGTTGTGGAAAGTTTTTAAAATAATTAATTTATTATTCAGTCTGGAGATGGTTCACAGGCTTCAGCTGTGGAGAAAGAGTTTCATAAAATTTAATTTGCAAAAATTTCAATGCATAGTGTAGCATCACCAATGTGGCCAAAAATGTGTGTTATCTTGAATGAAGGCATCAATAACTGCATTAATGACACAGAATAAATTAAAAAGGGTATGGCAACATTTAAAATTCTAATACAGTTGCAGTGGAAAAAATAGTGACTGATAAATGCAAAAAGCTTCTTCATATTTGTGAGAGACTACTTGGTTCCAGTTTTTGAAGCTGCTGTTGCCCTTTTGTATGCAACTTTATATGCACCTTCAAAAACCTCCTCTTTGTACTGGAATTAATGGTGAAAAATCTTTACTCGCAACTGAAATTAGCTGTCTTGTTGTAAATGGGCTTTGTAAATGGGCTTTCTAGTGTAACCTTGGGCATGTGAGGGACTTCAGCTGGCAGTGCTGCACTAGGCACCAGCATTTGCAACTGTGTGTGTCTTTGCTTGGAAGACCTCTCTGTATGGCATTTATACAGCTCAGTTGTCCTAAATTAAACATTTCAGTTTTTAATAATGAAACTCTAGAAGCAGCTTGTTTCTATAGCATATAGCATGTTCTGTTGTTGTTTGGGAGTGTTATGGCATGACTACAAATGTGACTATGGTCAGAGGAAGAGTGATTAGTGTGACAATGCTGAACACCCTTACAGAGGTTACTTGTTTTCTTTTTAAAGACTGCTGTCAGTAATGATGGGCTCACATGTACAAGACTGTGATAAAACATTTGGTCGTAAGTATATATTTCTGTGCTAACATAATTAAATGCCTGCTCATGTCCGTCTGTATTGGTAGATATAGACACCTATATAGCATATGGGTTTAGATACGTATGTGTGTGTGTGCTTTGGTGTATGTGTGCATGCAGTGGTTGAATGATGATGTATGATGGGGCATACGTATGTGCAAGGAAACATGAAAGTGATGCTTGGACCCTAGATTTTTGTCAAAGTTGAACCAGAGCTGCATGTGTAGACACATATTTGCCTACAATAAATGTATTGAGGTGTTTTTTGTTAGTAGTACATTGAGTTGTTTTTATCTCAAAGGAGAAGAAAACCAAAACATACACAATACTTAGTGCTTGCTTTCATTTCACCTTTACTGTAATTCTTTAATGTGTGTTTCTCAACTTTGTATTCTGATCTTTTTTTTTTTTTGTAGATGGTGTAAAAGAATCTCAGTTGCCCAATCAAGATGAACAGAATGGCTGCCTTCAACAAGAAAATAGAACGTCCATTTTTTAGGATTATATCTACAACATGAAGCATTTAGCAGTAGCTGTCTTTGAGAACATTCATCTATGACCTGAAATGTCCTGATCCTGGAAAAAATGAGATTCCGTTAATTAAGTCTATAATTTTTAAATGCATTTTCATGACTAATTATATTTGCTTATGCACAACACGGATACAGAATTCATAAACCAGAGATTATTTTAATACAGGCACACATTTTGTTTTACATTCAGTATCCAAGATACATAATTTTAATCAAATTTTACATAATCTTTTAAATTATCTATATTTATTAATAAATGAAGTCTTGGCAAGAATTTATCATCCATGGACATGAGTAGAGCAGATTCCCTCGGAATGGATGATACTTTTGTATTGGGTAAAATCAATAACTTGAAAGTAGAGCAAGAAGACGACAGCATTAACTGTACTCTAGAAAGAACGGATATTAAGACAGAACAAGATGATTTCAAACATGCAGACAGCAGTGATGAACAGGAAGACAAAGAAAAGAACTTCATTACCAACAACCCTGGCAAATATTTGTCTACAGAAAATGAAGATGATTATGGATCTCTTTTTTCTCAGTATAGTAATACGCTGTACGATGTAGCAATGGAAGCTGTGACACAAAGCCTCCTTTCTAGCAGAAACATAAGCTCCAGAAAAAAGTCACCTGCTTGGAACCATTTTTTTATATCTCCTAGAGATAGCACTAAAGCAATATGTATGTACTGTATGAAAGAATTTAGCAGGGGTAAAAATGAAAAGGACCTAAGTACAAGTTGTCTCATGAGACATGTGAGGAGAGCACATCCCACTGTACTAATTCAAGAAAATGGAACTATGCCAGGTATACCTTCCTTTTCTTCATCTACATTATTGCTGCCACCTCAGTCTGCAGATGTTGGAGATCTGAGTTCAATGTTATCCCCCATAAAACTGGTCAAGAAAATGGCTTCTAAAATACCATCACCAGATCGAATAATTGAGGAATCTGTTTCTATTGTTTCTTCTGAAGAAATAACAGATCTCTCAGTTTCTGAAAAGTGCAGCAAAGAAGTCATGGTTGGTTCATCTCCACAGCAAGCCAACAACCAGTATGATGACACTGTTGAGAATGTAGCAGAAAAAACAGTTGTAATTCCAAAGAGTGCATCAGGTTCTAGAAGGAGATCTGCTGTCTGGAAACACTTTTATTTGTCACCTCTAGATAATTCTAAAGCTGTTTGCATCCACTGCATGAATGAATTCAGTAGAGGAAAAAATGGAAAAGACCTAGGAACGAGTTGTTTAATAAGACACATGTGGAGAGCCCATCGTTCCATTGTCCTGCAAGAGAATGGAGGTGGTACCAGCATCCCACCTCTCTACACTGCACCTCCTACTCTCTTGCCTTCTTTACTACCATCAGACAGTGATCTGAATTCTATCTCATCCTCTCCTGGAAAACTAATGAAAGAACCACCTTCTGTTTCCTCTTCTCCAGACAGAATCTCTGAGGAGATCCATAGTAATCTCACTTCTGGAGATACTCTAGTGGAAGACTCAATGCTGTCATCTTCTGATGATATAGGTGAAGTCTCCTTCGTTTCATCTCCTGAAAAACAGTGTGAGGGATTAGGTTCATTAATATTTGAACCTACTGCTGTGTTTCAGCAAAATAAAAGGATTATGAAAAGGCTTAAGTCAGAAGTCTGGCATCACTTTTCACTCTCACCTGCAGACAGTCTAAAAGCAGTATGTAGATACTGCAGTTGTATGATAAGTCGTGGTAAGAAAGGAGATGTGGGCACAAGCTGCTTAATGAGACATCTATATAGACGCCATCCGGATGTAATTGGAAACCAAAAGAGCTTTCTCGATGTGAGTTTGGCAAACTCTCCTTACGCCACTTTGGCTTCTGCAGAATGTTCATCCTCAAAGTTGACTGACTTGCCTACAATGGTTACACATGATAATCAAATTATATTTCCTGTTAATAGTAAGAAGACCTCAAAACTGTGGAATCACTTTTCAATTTGTTCTGCAGATTCAACAAAAGTAATATGTACACACTGTGGACGTATAATAAGTAGGGGGAAAAAGCCAACAAACCTAGGCACAAGTTGCCTTCTAAGACATTTGCAGCGGTTTCATAACAATGTATTGAAAACTGATGTCCCAGAGACAGTATTATCCTCATCTACGGATAATCACATGCCACTCCGCACAGAATTACTAGGATCTTCAAATTTTGATGAAACCAATGACAAGTTTTGTGACTCTCATCCAGTTGCCAAAAAAATCACAAGTCTTGTAGCCGAAATGATTGCACTTGACCTTCAGCCATATTCTTTTGTAGACAACATTGGCTTTAACAGGCTTCTTGAATATTTGCAACCTCAGTATTCTTTACCTTCTCCATCTTACTTTTCTCGGACAGCAATTCCAGATATGTATGATAATGTAAAACAAATAATTATTTCACATCTTAAAGAAGCTGAAAGTGGAGTGATCCATTTTACATCTGGAATATGGATGAGCAACCAAACACGAGAATATCTAACCCTGACTGCTCACTGGGTAACATTTGAGTCTTCATTTCGACCACAGTGTGAGGATTACCATTGTTCAGCACTATTAAATGTATCTCAGATCGATTGTGACTACAATGGAATCAGTATTCAAAAGCAGCTAGAATACTGGTGGGAAACATGGATTACTTCCATTGGACTTCAGATTGGGATTACTGTTACTGATAATCAGAGTATAGAGAAAACTTTAAATGAAGGTGATCATTCAAGTGTACAATGTTTTAGTCACACTGTTAATGTAATTGTAAATGAGGCTATTAAAAGCCAGAGGATGGTTCAGAATTTGCTTAGTATTGCAAGAAAGATCTGTGAACGCGTCCATCGGTCAGCAAAAGCAAAAGAGAAGTTGGCTGAGTTGCAAAAAGAGTATGAGTTGCCTCAGCATCAGCTAATACAAGATGTTCCATCCAAGTGGAATACATCATTTCACATGCTTGAACGTCTGATTGAACAGAAAAGAGCAATTGATGAAATGTCAATAGAGTGCAGCTTTCGGGAGCTAATAAGCTGTGATCAGTGGGAGGTCATGCAGTCAGTGTGTCACGCTCTCAAACCTTTCGAAGCGGCAAGTAGGGAGATGAGTACACACATGTCTACCCTAAGCCAAGTGATTCCAATGATTCATATACTTAACAGGAAAATAGAAATGCTATTTGAGGAAACTATGGGTATAGATACTATGCTGAAATCTTTGAAAGAAGCTATGGTGAGTAGATTGTCCTCCACGCTTCATGATCCAAGGTACATTTTTGCTACACTTCTGGATCCCCGGTATAAAACATCTTTATTTACAGAAGAGGAGGCTGAACAATACAAACAAGACTTAATCAGGGAGCTGGAAATAATGAGTTCTACCTCAGATGATGATAAACCTGTTTCCAATGGATGTGATATAGGTTCACCATCTACAAATTCGTATGGGGAAGATAATCTCTGGTCACTCATGGGTGACATGAAGAAAACAAAAGACCTGAAAGAGAGAGCAAAGTTACCAGAAGAAATGGTGCTTTCTTACTTGGAGGAAGAAGTGCTTGAGCATAACTGTGATCCTCTAACTTACTGGAACTTTAAAAAGTCATCTTGGCCAGTACTGTCAAAATTGGCTGTCAGGTTCTTGGGTTGTCCACCGAGCATTGTTCCTTCAGAGAGATTGTTCAATACATCCAATGAAAGCAACAACTTTAGTCAGTCAAGGTTAATGATTGAACACTTTGAAAAGCTTATCTTTTTGAAAGTGAATCTTCCTTTAATATACTTCCAGTATTGAAACTAATGAACAAACTGCTAGACTAAATCTATTATTGCTCACTGGATATTAACTATCTATAACTTGGATTTTTAAATTGCTCCAGTAGGGGCCATGTATGACATCTAATCAGTGACTATAATTCCAAATTTTAGGTTCACTTTTTTCAGCTTTCAATATGTCTACATGTGCCTTATTCATAGTACTTCAGGCCAGATATTGTATATATGTTTTTTAAAAGTTCACACTAGAGATAGCCTGTCTCGTCAAATTATACAAAATTATGTAGGTTTTAATCCATAATTGTAAATGAACTTTAAAAAGCTCAGTCATTGGTTTTAATAGAATGGGGAAAAAAAAAAAAAAAAAAAAAAAGATGTAAACAGTTCTATTCTGTAGTTTTTTTATTCAATTATTATGTAAAAACCATAAACCAGGTACTGTATTTTAGTTGAACATTGCTTTAATTGCAAGAAAACAGGTTTTATAGTTGTCAAAAGAAAGCTGTACATGAAAGATGGGGTTCAAGCTGTCTTTTTATCATATGGTGTTTTTAACTGTAAGCCCTAAAGTACTTAAAGGATTAAGAAGAGTTATTGAGGAAGATGTGTTTACAGGAGACTGTTGACTTAATATCTGAAAATAAATCTTAAATTTAACATGAGATGGAATGTCACTTATACAACAATCGGTAGTCAAACTTCCTGTTCTGGGTTCTCCTGTTCAGATTTTACATTTTAAGTGAATTACAGAAATATTCTGGATATTTATAAAAGGTCTTTGGAAGTTCTCTCAAGTTTGTGAATTAATGCTTGTTATTTAATGCCATGTACAAAAAAGGCAAGAAACTTACCAGGAAGACTCTCATGTCATTCTGAAGCCTTTTTCAAATTTTTAGTGCATCAAAACTATAAGGTCCCTATTGTAAAAATTGAGCCCTTACTCCTAATGTAATTTCAGTTGTTTAGAACAGCCTGTCTTAAAGCTCCTAGTACAGAAATAACTGATCTTCTGGTTTTCAGTAATAGCCTTATGGATATGGTGCACTGCTTAGAACTTATGTTGTAGGATTGATTCTTAACTGTTGGTGTCCATCAGGCAAGTGGGATATAGAGCCTTTAAAACTTCAAATAAAATGGAAAAAATAGCCAGCAATTTAATTTGAAAGGAACATTCTCCTTAGTTTAACTCTAGAAAGATTCATCTTTTAATTTCAGTTTTCATTGAACACATTTTTGGGAAACAAGTCATCATTTGCCTATGACCTTTTAGAAAAGTTGTAGCTTTGTTAAAATACCTATGCCTAATCTAATTTTGCATTTACTATGTTTTAGTGTATTTATAAATGGTGAACTCAGTTTCTGAAATTAAACATTTTATTTGCAATTTTCCAGTGGTAGTCAACACTGCCTTTTATTTTCAGATGGATTTAAGACAACCATTGAATAAAAATTATTTCAAACAATTTTAATCATAGATATATCACAGAGCAAGCTATGAGAAAAGATGGGTTTTCCATTTAGCTCTTTGACTTGAGCCCGGGTTCTACTTCTTTTCGTTTTCCAAAAGCTGTTTTAACCTCAGGAAAATTGGTTGAATTACTTCCCAAGTGGCTCCGGTTTCCATGTGTCATTTCTCTAAACATTTTACACTTTCAGCTCTTTCAAGTGTTATTCCATCATGTTATGTTTATACCTGTACTGTTTAGGTAAATTACTACATAGTGCACTTGGGAAAGGGTAATACTGCTTTTTTCCCCTGCAGTGTTTTAAGAGATAATATTTGCTTCTAGCAACAGTCAGCATCTCTTTGTTCTTCTAGGGTTAAATGAGAATAGCACACATTTTTCCTGCAGTAATAAAACAGTTTGGTCTAGTTTATATATAGCTGGAAGTAGGTGAGTTTGAAGCAGCTTATTGGGAAAAATGTTTAAATGGTTACTGGTTAATTATTATCTCAATTTTTTCTCCTACATTTTAACTGTGATTATAACCTTGACCCTTGTAGAGGAGATTTTTAATCTCTTCAAACCAGTGGAGAGGAGAGAGGATGAAAAAAACATTTTTCTTTTCCAACAAGTGATTATAATTTTCACTCAAGGCTTGAATGTAAATACAGCCTATGACTTCAAGCATTGTGCAGTCACATCAGATGAGGAGGAATGCTGGCAGTGAACAAGCTCACCTGAAAATCACGGTTCTCTGGATGCAAGCATCTCAGCTCCTCAGAAGGCAGTCTTTGCTGTAGCTCCTATCAAACTCCCTGTGTGGAAAGTTGGAATGATGGCATTTTATAGCCCGAAATCTGCTTCTTAGTCATACATATAATTAATTGTATAGTCATGCTTTTTTGTCAAAACATCCTGAGAACACAAGAACTAGTCACTATTTTTAAAAGTAAAATTTTATCAAGTTAGTCTTCTTTATTTATACCTGTGATTTCCCTTTGACATTTTGGGTTGGTTTGGATTTTTAAAGGGCTTAGTTCTTAAGACCACACTGTTTCAGTGTCAGCTTGTTAAGAATTAATTAAAGGCTTATGTTAGAATTTTTTACAATAATATGCAGGCCCAAAAGACCTTAAAATTAAAACACTTAATTCTTAAATAAAAATAAGGAAAACTGAGAACATAAAGTTGCTGTTTTCAGTTTTAAGTCTTGATCCTGCTATAGGAATTACAGGAGTATCTCCTTCAGATCAGGCACTGCTGCCTGTGAGAAAAGATTGATTCCAAAAGAAGAGCTGAAAGCTTTCATTGAAGCTTGAGGTAAGTTATTGAGTGACTGTGTTTTGTGTGGGGTTTGCCTTATTATTTTTAATGTAAATTCTCAGTGTCTGCTAAAATTTTGTTTATACAACCCTTCCTGTTATATTATTATCTATTATCTTATCTATTTGTAATAGATGAGACTCCTCCCATTTTTATAGTGCTTTCCCTCAGACTAATAAAGCTGTAAAGAGTGGGAGTTCTCATCAACCTGAGTTTGTGCTACACCAATCCCTGTGGCAGCAGACAGTTCCCCAATGCACAATGTGGTGACCCTGCAATAGTGATACTTGAACGGATACTTCCAGTACATTAGCAACTTCAGAAATAAATTTAGCAAGCAGACTTTCTTTCAGTGTTAGAATAGAAAGTAAAGTGTAGATGATACTTGGTCATCATAAAAATCTTACAGCTTTTGCTTCTTTTGAAAGTAGGCAGGTGTAACAGCTATACACTGCAGCAAGAAATAGTTTGTAGCAATAAAGGTAGGCAGGGGAAGAAGCTGAGATCTGTAACAGCCTTTTCAAAGAACTCAGGTCTTGGGAAGGGTATATAATGGAAAGTATTGAGATGTATATTATGCTTCAGAAATCTGAGATAATTCCTCAACATTTGCCTCTTCTTCTATGTGGCCTGTTTCCCTGCCCACCAAGTCCAAGTGAAGGAAACGTGTTTGCAGAATTCAGTCAGTGAGCATTATTACAAATACTCATAGCTTCCCCTTGCTTTCCAAAAGTAGCTTCTAAATTTATAAAGAACTGAAATCTCAACTGGAGTTGTATCAAGACCAGCATAAGGATGTAATTGATTGAATTGATGACAGCTCAGAATAGGTGTTTACAGTTGTTGAGATCTCTCCCTTAAAGTAACTTTTTTTTCTGCCATTATTCAGAGATGACTATATTAAACTTTCAGTACCGCCAAACACAGGAAAACTAAAAACACTTACATATAATACACAATGAACAAATAACAAATTTTTTTACAGATTTGTTAACAAATGTGTCTGAGGCGGATACCCATAGAATCATAGCTAGAAAGGAATACATGAGCTGGAAAGGACAAACAAGGATCATCCAAGTTCAACTCTTGGTCCTGCACAGGACATCTGCAAGAGTCACATCACCTGCCTGAGAATGTTGTCCAAACACTTCTTGAACTCTGTCAGGCTTGGTGCTGTGACCACTGCCCTGGGGAGCCTGTTCAGTGCCCAGCCACCCTCTGGAAAAAGCTTTTCCTATTATCCAACTTAAACCTGCCTTGACACGTGCTGTTCCAGAGGTCATATAGCCACAGGTACTGTGGTGCTCCATGCACTGCCTGGGTCACAGTCTAGCCCTCGCAGCTACCAACCCCCAGGTGCAGATTTGCAAACTAAGCACGTCCAATAACCACATACAGAGAACAAGATGTAACAGTACCCAAGTAAACTTCAGACACTCTTCAAAACTGCAATCCAGTATCTCTTTCCTGTCTCTTTGTATGTATTTTATCTTTCTCCACGCCAAACAACTGGAGTAAAAGGCCAGTTTGAGCTGATGATTTCTAGTTCCGAGGGTGATGAGGCTGTGAACAGTAGTACACTTGAGCTCCACAGCTGAACACCAGCATTGGCTTAAGTCCCACAGGTAGCACTGACACACCAGAATACAGCTGTGGAAGGACTCTGTATGATGTGTGAGATTGAGCAAGATGAAACTCTTCAAATGCCTCGTGTGTACATATTCAGTGCCTCTTTAGACAGTAGCTTGAGATGCCTGTTCTGCAAACACAGTAGCCCTAGGTTTTCTCTGTAGGTGATAGAAGCAAGTTCCTGCAGAGTGATTCTGACAACTAGGGATTTAGAAAGCTGGAGCAACCACACAGACATTTGTATACACCTGGGCAAGATAAATTTTAGTTTGAGTTCTTGAGTTGTGGATTCCAGTGTGGGGGAGTTACATGAAGTCAATGATTAGCTTTAACATGAAGGCCTACCTACAGCCTTAAACAGAAGTTTCCCTTTGTGTGGTTACAAAGCTATTTTTTGCAGCTATTTGCACATGTATTTCCTTCTGTCTCTTGTGAATTGTTTGATGTTCAAACTGGCTCTGGAGAAAGCATGTTTTCTTCCAAAGAGAAGTCAAATAGATAATACCTGAATGTTTTAAATTTCAAGAGCGGCCAGAGACCAGACCAACAAGTTCTGCAGGTTGCCTTTGCCAGATCTGCTCAGGCCAAGGAAGCCTGGGCAACAACAGCCACCCACAAGGGAGCAGGCTCCACCCCACCAGATCAGTTCCACTGATACATAATCTAGAGGGTAAAAAGAAAACATGGTCCCAAAAACTGAAACATACACAGGTACAGGTAGTTCCTGAATCAAGCAAGTTTAAGAATAAAAAGAAAACAAAAACCCCAAAACACTTTATTCCATCATAATATTTTACTCAAGTTTTCAGTCAGCAAGGAATAGTTTTCTGCCCATGGTAATTTCAGGAATTCTGACATTTTACACTAATGGAGCTTCTGTCATATTACAACTGGCCCTAACCAGAACTGAAACCTTTTTTCCTTGTTCCATTCAGCAATCTATGCAGACATCCTTAACAAAAACATCTAATAAGAAATTACAGAGCATGCAATCTTACTCTAGTTTATAGAATGCAGCACAACACATTAGAGTACTCCTTTCCAAAAAGATTACTTAATAAAAAAAAGAAAAACAGCACCTATCTTAAAATGAACATTTTCATAGGTAAATTTTTGCACTGCAAATTAAGATATCATTACAGCAGAAGAGAGGAAACATTATTTTAAAAACCCTTTTCCTGGGAAATCCAATTTATTGCTTTTTAATGAACTGTTAGAATGAAGATAATCATCCTTAGTACTCAAATCTGTTATGAAACAGCGCTTGTCAAGAGGTCCAACTGCTTTTTAAGTGAATGTTTCATTAGTTTGGTAGCCTACAGGGCACAATTAGGTATCATGATGAAGCTACGATGAATATGGCTTTCCTGTGTTGGTAACAACATCAGGTTTCACATAGGCAATCTGACAGCTCAGGGGGTTACAATCCTACAGATACATTAAGTAACACATCTTTGCACACACAGATTACATATCAAATTATTGCCCTAGCACAAACCTGTAGATTTTGTATCTTATGTAGGACAATTAGGACACACCTGTGCTACATGACAAAACAGACTACCAAAGTAGACAGGTTTTACTTAATACCACTAAACTTGTAGGCAACCTCTCTCAAACATATGTAACAATACAACTCAGTATAGTGAGTATATACTGCCTCGGAATGCGCTGTGATATTTATGTAATGAACAGGACGGAGCTAAACACCAATTGGTACAGAGATTTTCTGTGCCTTTCCACAGAAGCTGAGTTGCAGTGCTGGAATGACAACTTGCTGCTGTCTTACGTAGTTCAGTCATCAGCAAAATCACATCCAAAGACTTACTTAAAATTCACAGTCAAGATGATAGAGGAAGTTTTTCCAACAGTACTAATTTTGGTTTCAAGTTTAAAGTAAAAGGAGGTAGTGCAGTAAGGTTCAACCCGATTTTACTGATGCCAGGTATATTTGCCAGTGGCCTGTGGGTTGTCTTGTAATGTGATATTTGAAGAGGATTTGTTTCCATCAGTATATGTGTATAAGAAAACATCAACTGGTCTCCTGGTTTAACATCTTCTCTTTTGTCATACCTGTAAAGAATAAAGAAGGTTTATTTTTATTCCTTGCTTTACCTATAAAAAGATGGCAATTATTGCAGAGGCATGTAGCATCCAAGATGAAACACAAAAAGGAACTAAGATTCTCAGTTTTATCTCCTGATTAAATAGTACTAGAGGATGAAATAGTATTTTTGAAGAATGTAGGGATTCAGTCATTCCATGCAAGTCTTTCTGCTGCTACTGTGATATAAATCACAACTCCTAGAAAATTTCTTAATAGTTCCCTATTTGAATTCAGTAGAGAAAGGACTCCAAAGCCTAAGATTGTAGAAAACTCGACCAATTTTAAAGTTTTGCTCTACAAGAACTGCGTTTGGACAAATACAGGGATTTTGCTTTGGTTTTGTTTGGGTTTTTTGCTGGTTTTTGTTTGTTTTTTGTGGGGTTTTTTAGTAATTCTAAAAAATACTGTATGTGGTACTTAAGCAGAAACCTTTTTCTTCTGGTAGTCATACATTAAAGTATAGAGAGAATATACATATATATATATATACACAGAGAACAGCAGGGAGAAGACCTCCTTGAACACTGGAGGAAAGAAAGAGCCTGGCAATTACAGTACTAATTTGGCACTTGTTATTTCTAAGTTCAGTTCCCTGATCTAGTACATGTTTGGGTGCGTCATTTTGGATCTGCTTTTATAAACAGTTTAGGTACCAGAATACATATAAATTATATATAAAATTTTAAAAAATATAAAAAAGTAACTACCGAGTTCTAGGACTATTTATTGTGTACACTTACAGTTATATGTTCAATCTAATTACTGAGGGAATTTACAGGATGAGAAAACAAGTGACTTAGCCATTTTAGCAGGGATTTCAAAGATCTAGTTTCAGCCACTCTTCATCTGGTCTAAGCCCAAAACTGAAGTTCATTATCTCTTAAGAGCTGTATGAACCCCTTTAATCTTCTGGGAACTGAGGCAGATCTCCCTCAGTGTCTCATGAGGACATGGTTCTACTTCACCATAGTTATTTCTTCATTCACTGAGAGTCAGGTGCAATTTATAGCTTAAGGGTTAGGATATTCATACTGGACATGGCAGCCTGATCAAGTCTTCAATTCAGCCACTTCAAGGGAGAAGAAAGAGGTAAGCTCACTCCAAAACACTCTATAAACCACTGTTAGGCTCTGTAACCTGAGTGAAGAGCAGTGCCCCATTCTCCACCTTCTCTGTTACCCTGTTCTGTGGTCTGTTTTCTACCAGCATTTGGAGCTCCTATTCTTAGGCACCTGAATTCTTCCACATGTTTCACAGGCATCTTACTCAGGCTGTGACTTTCCTTCCAGACATGGACACAGGTAGGGAAGCAGTGCAGTCCCAGCCCTACATACCCTTACATGCACCTAGGATTAAATCCAGCCTGCATCTTTGCAGGCCTGGCCTCTCATCTGCCTGAATTCCCTGAAAAAAAAATTTCTGTGGATTTTGTATTGCTGCCTGACAGGGCAGTTATTAACATTTAAGATATCTGAATGAAGTACTTTACAGAAAAATAGAAGTTTTGTGTGGATTGTTAACTAAAATTTTGGCAACTCAGAAAAGACCCCAGGCTGACAAAATTCATAAGTGTCACTAAATACACCATATAATGCAGAATTAGACTTTGCACACTGAACAGGTATTTTCTTCTTCTAAAACAATTGCATGTTAATTTCACCTGCTATTTCCAAAAATATCACATAACCCCTTAGGTTGATAGATACATCCAAACTGGCAGAAGGAGCAGCATTACTTCGTAACAACCTTACCAACTACTAATTTCGCATTTTCTTCATCAGCAAATAAAAGGCCTTTCATCTGCCTACAAGCATTTCTGAATTTTATTATTTTTAAATACTTTAAGCTTACATAGCACATTTATTCAGAGTTCAAAGAGACTACACTAATTGAAGACAAGATTTTAACACCTGTTCCATGTAAGAACCTGCATCGAGCTCCTTTCAATCACCCTTTGAAGAAAAATAATAGATCACTTGCATTTTTCTTGAGGCAGATAGATTTAATCTGAGCACACTACTGGCAAGGTGATAACTTTAGGACACTTTTATTTATGGATTGTAGTTATCTGATGAATCATCAGCCTTCACAGCCACCCCATCCCTAATCTGTTTCCACCTGACATACACTGTCTATGAAGATGCTAAGTCAGTTTTCATCCATCTGAAAGGCTGTCACTTTCTTGGACAATGAGAAAATGGACAGTTTAGCCACTAAACTTTGCACTACTGTGCTGTCAGACCAAGTGGTAGTCCTGTGTATGATGCTCTGTTGTGGATTTTGCCTGATTTTTGTAATGTGAATCTTTATGCTGAATCAGCCCTTCCTTAAGCCTTTGTTTTGCCGAGTACAGATAGAGAGAAACTGCTCTGTAGCTGCAACTCGATCAAATATGTATCAGTGACAGGGACATATATTCACCTCCAATCCCACTAGGCCTTACAAGCCTTACAAACCCAAAGCAATCCAACACTCACCAATTCAAGAAGCTCATTGGAATGAAGCACTACTGAGAGAGTTGAGTTGTAATCAGAGCAGTGTGTGTATTTAAGTATATTTTAAAACCCCAAAGACTGAAACATTTTAGCTATCCTGCACATTCTATCCCTTGTACTCCAGAAGCTCAATGTCTCCTCCTGATTCATGGCTTAAGACTTTCTCTAGATTCAACATACAAAAAAAACAATTTGAAATAAACAGTAGATAGGTAACTGTGAAGGTTTAAAACAGTCTGTACCATCATAAGAGTGCTTGAAAATAAAAAGGCATAGCAAGAGCAATGATTTTTGTATTCCCTTGGAAGCATTCTTTCCCCTTCTGCTTTACTGCCACAGTACTTTTATCTCTAAACATACCAATAATTAAATTATGTTTGTTCATCTGATCCTGAATACTGTAACTGGGGAAAAAGAACTCTATGCTCAGAATACTTCTTAAATCACAATCTGCTTTTGTGTTGTTTTTGTTTTGTGCAGTATGAAGGGAGGCTTTGTGTCACCTTCTAATTAATTATTTTCATTAAGATAATTTTCATTTAAATTAAAAACACATGCTTCAGCTGAAGAGGTAGGCCTAAAAATCAGAAAGGTGCCTACTTTTTGGTTTTTATCTGGAAAAGCAAATTATGCCACTCCAAAATGTCTCCTACTATTCATTCCAATATTCCAACTCTTAAAAAGTGTCTTTTATGTGTGTGTCTAGTATGTATCACTACTAGTCATAGCAACAAAGCACTCAACAGCCTTCCCTCGGGGCTAATGAATGTGTTCACAGCAGCAGCTTCAATGCTATCTATATGAAAGATGTTCCACATAAAAACAGACTTTCAATATTAAAATGTACATAAGCCTCACATTGCCACACATCACTCAGACAAACAAATCATTATATACACTGTTCTGCCAAGAACAGCTCTGTTTCACAAGATCCAGTGGGGTATCAAACTTAGCTGCATTAGACATATTGGTATAAATTGTGGTAAGCTAACAATTTTTGTGCTGTATCTGATGTCTTTAGAATCACAGAATCATTAAGGTTGGAGAAGATGTCTAAGAGCATCAAGCCAAATCAACACCTTAGCAACACCACCATGTCCACCATTAAACCCAAGTGCCATATCCACACTTCTAACACTTCCAGGGATGGGGACTCCACCACTTCCCTGGGCAGCATGTTCCAATGCTTGACAACCCTTGCCATGAAGGAATTTTTCCTAGTATTGCACCTAAACCTCCCCTGACACAACTTAAAGCCATTTCCTCTTGTCCTTTGAAATATTCTATGCTATACAGGCAAATCAGAATCAACCAAAACAATGAAAAAACACTGCAGCGCTGAAATGGCAGCACTGGGGGCATCAAAAATTCTCTGAATATTCATATTGTTCTGAAGCTGGTTTAATAAATACACTGTCAGAAATTGTGTTTGCAATGCTTGTCCCTGTGCATATGCAAAAAAGGAAAAAGCAAGCTACTGTCCTTAGATCAAAATGCCTCATTCAGAACATACCTCCAATCGGAATTGATTTCTAGAAACCGAGAAACTCCCGTTTGCGCTGCAGCCACATCAATATGAACAGAGACATCTACACAAACAAAGAAAATAGAACACAGTTTCAAAATTCTTCCAAGTACACTCTGATTAATAATAAATCAACAAAATAGTAGCAAAGAAGATGCATGTACCTAGTTTGAAGAAGCAGCATCCAATAAATGAAAAGATATAAAATATTAGGTGAACATACCTCAAAAGCCAGCTTTACATACCTGCTGTTGAAGGTACCAACTCATGCAACTTCTGAATTGCCACTCCTCCAGGATAATTGAAATGTGAAACATATAAAGATGTTCCTGAGTAAACAGCATTAAGTAGAAGATGCATTATAATAAAGAAAGAGCCAAGTTTGTACAGCCAGGATCTCCGGTAGTTATTCAAACTGTTAGGGAAGAGAAAAACACAGAAGAAAAAATCTGTTATTTTCTTTCATACTGGTCACTGACTACTGTGACACAACTGTTATGGAAACTCCACTTCTAGATAATAAAGATTAATGCAAATTTTATTAATCTTGTATAGCATGTAATTATTACTAACTTCTAGAAGATTAACTTCTAGTGCCATTTAAATTAGAATATTCTTATTAACAAAGCTAAGTATTTCAGTGTTTAAAAACTTCAGCTATGAATATATTCTCTTCTAAAGAAGTTAAACTCTGAACTTCCATTTGTTTACTCAATGTACCCAAACACAACTATTTAACTCCATGTTTCACAAGCCCTGCCTATGTATTAAACTATCTCCTGAGGTAAGTTGCACTAACAGCTCAGGAGTACACTGGAGTATGTAATTTTTTCTGGTAGATAAAATAAACTGTATTGTAACAACGTAACAGTAAAATTAGGGCTATTCTCAATTTCCCCCCAAACTTCCCAAACAGTCCCATCAAAGCATTCAACTTTTCTGTTTCCACTTCTCTCTGCAGTCAAATGGGTACAAAGACTTTGAACTCCTTTCTACAGCATATGAATATTTCAACATGATCCAGAGTTTAAGATGGAAAAAAGTGCATAAAAATAGTACTAATATTTTTCCATTTTCAGAGGGAAAAAACCCAACAAACAAACAAACAGGATTTTGAACTTACATTCGTGAGCACATTTTAGCAGCCACTATGTTGAAAACAGGGAAAGTATAGATGATGAAACGCAGCTCTTTGTGTGGGAGAAACGAATACAAGAAAATAAAGCCCAGTGCTGGCAAAAGTAAAATCCGAGTTCTCTTTTCTGTTACCCCTAAAGGTACAAATATTATGCTGCATCCCAAAGCACGAGGCAGGGCTGAATAGAAATACCACAAGAAGGGAGAGGTCTTCAAGGTGAAAAGAGTTAAGGATGCTCTCACTGCTAACAAGTAAAGTAACTATTCTTTACATAATTTTGAAAATATGCAGTATATTTTTTATATACACATTCTTCCAGCCTTTCATTTCCTGCCTTATCTTTGGAGAACTAAAAGCAGTTGCTTAATTACATTCACATTACCCAACAGAGGCACATAAAATGGCACTAATGACAGGCAACATGAAAAACCAAGGGTAAGAAACCTGGCTTTATATTGGTAGAACACAAAGAAGCAAGAAAAAAGTTAGCAGAGGAGACTTAAAATTTGCAGAAACACCTAAGAGACAGACACTGTCTCATTAGTTTTAAATAATGAAAAGTAGAATCTAACACCTTGAGTCTCAGGAATAAGTCACATCAACTCTTTGCTTTGGCTGGCAGTTTTCTTTTTCTCTGGATGTTTCAAAGGATACTCCCCAGTTGGAACTTTTGTTTAAAACTGTGTTATACCACAGCACTTTCCCCTCAGGCCACACAAGTTGCCTCCAAAATAGAGAATCCACAGCAACTGTTAGCCCTAAAAGAATGAAAGAGATACAAATCTGCATGAACTAAAAACCAGGGAAAAGCAAACTAACGTATCCGAATAGCGCATATAAACTGAAACATAAATTGTAGGCCTCACCCAAAACCACTGAGAAGGCTGAGTATGTCTGTCCTGCAGGGGAAATGCAGGGAAGGGAGGCACTTCTGAACAGAAGCCTTAAAAGCAGTATGTTGGACATGAATCCAACCGGGATTCACCCTACTCTAACTCCAGGTTTGAAAAAAATGGTTTAATTGAGGTTTGTTTTAAAAGAGTATTACAAGCATTAAATGTAATGAATGATAAGAAGCTCATGTTAACTTCACACAGTACTAAATAATTTTTTATTGCAAAGCTACAATTGTTTTTTGTTAAGTTAGAAAAAACAATCATGAAGTTTGCTACTATTCATTAGGTGGAGGAAGGAGAATAAGGGATGAAAGGCAAAAAGAAAGTGCTGTCAGCTTTACTGCTATCTCCTCCATTCAGCTCTGTGAAAACTGCTCTGGTATTTAAGGATTTTGCTCAGATAGGAAATGGGAGTGCCAGTGATTAATTCCCATTGGACTTCCAAACTCTTACATCATGAGGTGCCTCCAAATGCACCAATGCAAACTAATTGTTTAGTTTCTATTGTGTGTTCTGTGCAAGGGACAGCACACTGCCAGGGGTCATCCACACATATCTGACAACAGCATTTTTAATTAGATAGGCTGGCAGAGCAGCTTAGAGTATTTATGTACATATACACATTGGTATTCCATGGATGGGCAGAGACAAGGGAATTTTTCAACCTCTCCACCATTAATTTAATTTAGCAATGGAACAGAGCTGAACTGCAAATCTCCCCACAACCCTCCTGCTTGGAATCCCCGTCACACAGCTGTATTTTATCCTGGGACTCAGCTTATCACCATGGCAATAGATACTACAACTGATGATATGCACAAGTAGCTGCAGCCAGGTACCAATTGTTCTGAAGTCAACTTGCACATCTAAGCCTCTTTAAGATCAGGACATTACACTGTAAGCATCTAAAGACAGAGGCCACAGTAGCTTTCTCTGCTCTGCGCTCATCTATTTCCTCATACAGAAATTTTAAATAAACTAAAAAGTCTTGTCATATTATTATCAAATAGAATCAAACTAAAACAAAAACAACTCACAGCACCCCAGTTACCCTCTCTCCACTGCCACCCCCTAAAAAAAACCTTAAGGGCCACTCAACAGATAAATCAGCCAAAACTCCAGACTTCTCTTGCACTTCATGTCATTTGCTTTCGTCCAAGCAAACACTTACCCAACCAAAACATTCCAGCAGGAACAGCATGGGAAAGTACTTTGAAAATGGAGATTCTTTTAGTTAATAACGTCACAAGGAGCATGAGGCCTAAGAATATGCAGAGCTCTGATCTGAAGACTATAATTGCCAAAGCTGAGAACCAAATGAATGGCCTTTGCTTTTGCTGTATCCAAAATGTTAAGGCCAGGAGCACTGCAAAAAAAATCAACAAAACAGACCAAAAAACTCCAAAACACATCATCCAACATACTGAATTATTTATTTTCTAAAGGGTAACACTCAGTGCTATCTTCTTGTTCCTCTAACTTCCCACCAACCCTCTCTTGGTCTTCCTACCATTTCTAGTCCAGAAATTCTTCCTTTGTTAGAGAAATGTAATTTGGAATAATGCACAGCTTTATATTGTTGATGCTTATTAAGTAATAAGGAAAAGTATAACCACAGAAGGAACACATGGAACTCTTTCTAGGCAGTGTATTTAATAGCTGGGGGGAGGAAGCAAAACAAACCTTAAGGGAGTATTAAAAGCTTCTCAAACTACAATTCATAATTATTATTGCTCAATATCAGCTGGGCAGTTAGTTTATTCTCTTGGCTAAGTATATGCTATATTCATGATAACATAAACCTATTTCAAACACAAATATGAAACTACAATCTACTGCTGAGGGAGGAAGATGCATAAATTCATTGTCATTAGGTGGGACACACCATATCTCTGCAGATGAAGTTGTCTCTACTTTTAGTTTAAATCTCAACATAGTAAAGTGCTCAGGATCCTAAGGAAAACATGAAATGCTGAGGTACAAAATCATGAAACAGCTTGTATTTTTTAATATGCAAAAGTTATCTGAGACATTATTACACAGTTGATCTGACAATCCATCTCCTTTTGTTTCTCATTTCTCATCCATACAGGTTCTTAACATCAACCTCACAATTTTATTAGCTGAACAACTTGCACTGAAGCCTTTAGTGACTCAGTATCTGTCACATGTGATTAATTTTCCCCTTCATCAGCTCTGGGGGAAAACCATATATGTAGACAAGGGTTTGACTTTGATTTTTTTTTTATTTTTTTTTTTACTCTAAGTATAGAAAGTGCTGCATTTGTAGACAGCTTCAGAAGAGGAACGCAGAGATGCTGCAAGAGGAATTTCTTCTACAATCCCATGAGAAAGTCCTTTCCTGTGCAGACCAAGTTCACAGGGTTTTTCTGAACTGCAGGTATACCTCGTCACTTTTCATAGCTCTATGCTTTATGCATTAGACACATGTACTCAAGCCTCTAGCTAATCAAAGCCATCTGAAAAAACCCACACGTACTCACATTCAATAAAACTTGATTTAACAGTCATTGTAAGCACATGTGGTAAAAAAGAGAAACAAATCTCAAGCTTTCTAGTCTTGTTATCACACAATTTAATCACATAGATATGTTTATTTGGTCTATCTATACTTTTGCTGTGCTTTAACTACTGATACATTTGAAAAGAAGTTTTAAACTGTAATTTTTTTCCCATTCAATACCTACCAAATGGAAGTGCAAAGATGTTAGGGAGGGTTCTTGTACAGTAAAACATCAAATGAAACTGAGTAACAGTGATGAGACAGAAGATTGATGCTGTAGTTGCTCCAAACTGTTTTCTAACTTCTTTCTGCAGCTTCCATAACGTGTAAATCACACTGAGCCCCAAACTTCCTCGGACTATCAGGAGAATAAAAATGGGAAACAAAGAGTAATATAGGATGGATTACTGATGAATGGCCATGTTACATAATGTAATAGGAAGATGTTCTGAAGATTAGCACTTAAGATACCACAATATAACTACCTTCAAAGACACAAAAAGTGAAACAGAACTCCATTCAGTTTATCTAGTCTAATCCACTTTTAACTTGTCTGGTAGCCCTGCACAAAGGTCAGTGCTTCCACGGCAAGGTTAACAATCCTTTCTGAAGTGTACATGGAAGTGTACTCTCTGAAGAGACTAGAGACACTTGCTTCTGCTACACTGCCTGACATTTGTTAGCACAGACTTTCTGTGTGCTGTTAGTTACTCCCCAAAGAGGGAGCAGAATGGCGATGCTGGCCCCAAGTACCACAGTTTGGGTTTTCCTGCATTGTGGAAAAGAATATCACAATTTAACCATTGATCGAAATGTAGCAACAATGTTTTAACTGATGCCCTAATGGGTGACATCTCAGAGGATTAGAAGTTTTCATACCTATCAGCTGGGAATAAAACTTGGACATTCTTAGCACAGAAAGTACGTAGATAGCTGGGCTGGAAAGAGCAGCAATAAAAATTGGTCCAAGGAACGTTCTGGGGACAACTCCAGGAAATTCATGATGGTCATACTGCAAAAAGGAGAATCTACTTAAAATTGGCAAATCAGAAGCAAGGGAAAATAAATCATATTCACACTGTATTTATCCTACAGATACAGAAGGGAATTCCCCTCTTTAACACTGTCCAAAAATGAAGACATTATTTTCAATTTACCTTATCCAAGTCCAGCTGGTGGTACACCACATCATGGATAGCTTGTAGGTTAAAGCTTTCCTCCACTTTTGTAAAAGGACA
Organism: Polioptila caerulea; assembly: GCA_013397295.1. Lineage (NCBI taxonomy): Eukaryota > Metazoa > Chordata > Aves > Passeriformes > Certhiidae > Polioptila > Polioptila caerulea. Next base: position 98,422 of record VYXF01009638.1, read on the forward strand.
GACAGTTAAATGAACAAAGGCCACTGCAATAAGCAGCAGCAGCAATGGGAATGACCGCCCACTTGAGCTCCTCTTCTGAGCCATCTTGGGTTTGAAATTCACATAGATTCTATTATTACTAAAAAGAAAATTTTTAAAAATTACATAAATAACATGGCACGAAGAGTACAACCAGAAAAAACAATTAATGATGCAAGGAAAATGTACTACCACAGTGGGAAAGTTTAAACAAAGACTACTAAGTAAAAAAATCCAAGTAATTTTTAACTACATTCAATGAATTAAGGCAGTCAAAAATATATTCTGAAGCATTTCAGAATTAATGCCACTGTTTGTAAATACAATTGTTTTAGTTTTCACCTAAAAAACATGGACCCTACCTAAAAAGGATACCCCTTTGCATTCCATACTTCCCCACTGCTGTCACGTCAATTGTGTCTGTGATTTGTGGGAGAGATAGCTTTGTAATCTACCCTCACTTTAACTGCACATGCATTTACACATGATCTTTGGAACATACTCTTTTGTTTGTTCAGGGCTCCAAAGTCAGAGGGACAGAATCCACGAGGATGAGAAATTATTCATAACAGAGTACTTTGATCTCCCAAGTTTGCAAGCAGCTAGGTCTGAACTTGGCCAGAGAAGGACAAATCCCCTCTGGCAACCACACATGTCACTATGGCAAGAGACATTCTGTATCCCATACTTCACACTTCTACCCGGAAATAAAGGCCACCTCTCCCGAGTGCTTCATTTCACAACGCTGCTGAGCCATTCTTATGGTAGTATTTATGTTATATTTCATCATTACGAGAAAATCATGCATCCAGGTCATGCCAGAGCAAGTCTATTCCATGTTCTTTTAATTTAAGCTTCCCATTTTTTTGTAAGTTTACGATTATCGCACTGCAGTTTGCCCAGCTAGCTTTTGCGGTCGGTCTTTTCTTTCACCCAGTCACGCAGTGCGACATGAATGGGCCGCTTCAGGAGAGGCTGCGAGAGCTCAGTCCCGAATGGAGCTAAGGCCAGCAGCGTCAGGGTCACGCCGTGCCTTTCCACGGGGTTCATGCAGGCGTTGANTTTTTTGTAAGTTTACTATTTAATAAAAGATAAGAGATTTTGGTTATTGTTTTTCTTGCTCTGTTCTCACAAAGACAAAATTTCAACACCAGCACTTTTAAGGTACAGTTAGGGTTTTGGTTAGAGATGCTTTCTCCTGTGCTTTGGTCTAAATATGTCCATCAAACAGATGTAAGACAGCTGGCAGATTTCCTGGGACCACTTAGCAACTGCCTCCTAGAGCTACCTCTCCTTGAACCAATGTTTGTGCTGCTCATTAGTAAAAATGAGTGAGCTCATGTTCCTTGTATTTACTAGCACCAATAAATCCTGAAATTTGTGTACTTCCTGTAAATTGCATGTATCTGCATATTATTTGAAGTATTTCACTGACTGCATCTCTTTTTCTGATGATTGCTTCTGCTGCAGACCGTAAATGAAGCTCTAAGCCTGGGCTCAAAGACCAGGAGCCTAAACAAACCCTCCATCCCAGGAAGAGCCTTTTTAACCTGTCTATTAGTTCTTCACAAGAATGGATAACGATGGTTTATGCTACAACAGAATCCTTTTTCCACAGGAGTAGGAAAAGAGATATGGGACTGGCACCAGGATACCTCAAAAAGCAGGAATTAAGTCCCTGCACAGGGCAATTTATGTCGCACAAATTCTTGTTTGTAGAAGGCAATATTGCCGAATTCTTCCAATAAGTGCAGAAGAATCTCATGTTTCTGGCCAAACTTAACTGAGGAGAAAACTAGACACTGAAGGGTGAATCCACTGTTGCACACAGCAACATGGCACTCGAGCAGCTCATGCATCAGGTGAAACAGCATACTCACCCACAAGGTAGGTATTCCTGACTCCAAATTCACAGCCTCTGAACACTGCAGGTATTTTGGGACCAACTAAATCCTTATAAAAGGACCCAAGTGCCAAGAAGCTCTTTCCTTTTTAACTACATCATCTGCATAAAAACGAGCTGTTACCATGAGCTATAAATACTGCATTCATTATCCTCTGACCGATCTACAACACAGCCTGCTCCTGGTATCTTTAGCTGATAACCACATGAGTAATCAGTCCCCAGCTTCCTAAATCAGAATGAAAGTGAAGCTACATATCCCACACAGTTTATCACAAGCTTTTTTTTTTTATCTTGCTGACTCAAATCCTTTTGTATGCCTGAAAAAAGTAAGCATGCCAGCATACTTGTACATCTTGAAGATAATTATATGCATTATAAATACTGGAATTCCCTGAAGGGAAACATGCTAGAAGATAAAACACCAAAGCATGAAGACAACACCCAATTTTCTGAGATAAAGCCTAATAAATTCAGTGGTCTTGTCAAGACTCAAGATAACTTGCTCTGTTGAAAATTGATGCTGACAAGCATCAAAATTCAAGTGGAATTTACCAAGACAGGTAGACACTGAATTTGATGGTTAAAATAAATTTGCTATATAAAAGCAACTACTTGCAATTACAGTTTTTATTTTTTCAATGCCCAAACCACAGAAACAGATTTTCACTCAAAAATAATTTAATAATGAAGCTTAGAGGAATAATCATAAGCAAATACACATAGGTCTGTCCATCGATTACATTCTGGCAACTTCAGAAGAATCTTCCTCAAGTTTCTACAACATAACCAGTGACTCGCCCCCAAGGAATCTACATCAAGACTGAATCATAGAAGAGCAGGGGTAATTAACACAAAGGATCAACACACAAGGATTTATCTTTTCCTGGGATTAAACTGGGGGGAAAAATAGGTTTTCATGTAAAGAAAAAACAAACAAACAAAAAAGCTGAGCTACTTCTATCAAAAATGGTTTGTTGCTGTTTTATACCTTTTCAGTGGAAGTATCATTAGTTCACATGGATTTTTTACTCTTCGCATGAAAAACCTACCATACTGAGCTCACTTACGTTTTTCAGAGGAGCTGTGGCAGAGTTTGGCAGCCGAACTGCCTGTTAAAGCTGTCTGCAGAGTCATTTCACTCCCTCACACGGAAGCATCTAAGCAGAACCACCAAGCGCACCCCAGCATAAGGTCTGCCCTCTTTAGTTTGATACAGCTCTGGCGAAACTCATTTTGTATTATCTTAAATTTCCGTGGCTTTTTCCCTATGACTTAATAGCTTTTCAAAGTTTGGTCTAGAGTAAACACTTCGATGAGGTCAGATTTAAACCTTGTAGTTGCTGGGATTGCTTTTTCTGCTTGTATTAGGAAAAAACTGCAGTAACTAGTCTTATATACACTTCCTCATGTGTTTGGAGACTGGCTAAAAAAAAANNAAAAAAAAAAAAACAAAACAGGAAAAAAAGAAGAGGGTAGAGGCAGGAAATACAGTGTGGGACATCACCAGACACAAAGGTAAGACGGAGCGATAGAGAAGAAATGGCATTCTTGGGGCCAGGGAAGAGACATGCAGAATGCTCTCGACTGAAACCTACCCAAACCCAACCCGAACACGCTCCCCGCGCCCCCTGGCCCCAGCAGGGGACACCCGGACCCCCTCACGGCCCGGCCCGGCCCGGCCC
>VYXF01009643.1:0-88733 GCA_013397295.1 Polioptila caerulea
CTTCCATTTTTGTTTATAAGGAAGCACAATAAGCAATGTTGTTAGCCCTAAAATGTAGCTTGAGAACACAGGTGTGCCATGAGGTTCTGCAAAAGCCTAGAGTAGGAAAGCCATCCTTGCAACAAGATCTGAGGAGCAGCAAACTCGATTTCCCTGGATTGCCCATACAACACAAACCACTTGTTCTCTTCTGTGATCAACTTCACTGGAATACCAGACAATTTTACCCACTTAACACTTGCTAACACAAAACACCTTGTTTTGCTTACCTCACTTGTACTTAAATTTGATCCCATTGCAGTCCCAGTTGCATGTAAGTCCAGTGTTAAGGGTTACCGAGTCGTATGGCTGGCAGGAACTCCTCATGCAGGTTAGGGGTGGAGGAACAGAGATTTTATGACGAGGCTCCTCTGCCCCACCTCCTGATTATTTCCAGTCATTAGGCAGTCACCTCCCTGCTTCCTGCAGCCTATTAGAGCACCTCAACTGAGTCAGCAGAAAGAAGAGCAATTCCTTTTCTATCCACTGCAATGTCTGGGGAGGATACTGAAGCCCCTTTCTGCCCAGGTATTGCTCTCTTGAAATACTACTGGTAAAGAAAAGTTTTGCATTCATTCATTCTAACCCCCCAAAAAAGTGCTTCTGACTAATTAAATCACAGCTCTCAGTGTGATTGCCATCATGATGCTGCAGGGCAGTAGAGAGATGTCAGCAGCTTCTTTCCAAACCATAGACTCAAATACCTGCAGCCGTCTTCCCATAGCAGCACAGTTCAGGTAGGTAAGTCCTGCAGTTCAGCAAGGTGACTCAATTCTGATGCCACAACTGAGTGACTGCAGCACTCATGCTCCCCTGAAGCTACTTTGGGCATCTCTGTGCTTCATTTAGCAACCTCAACACATGCTGAGTATTCTTTGCCTGGATATTTATTGTATATATAGAAAAAACAGTTAATCCATGTTCAGAAGTCATATAGTTTGATATGAAACAGGAGGGAAGGGAGGAGCTATCAGCAGTAGATGAAACTTGGGAGTGGAAGGGTGAGGCAGGAGAGAGGGTTGTACTCTCCTGCGTGGGCCAAGGGAGCACAGCAGTTCACCCATCCTCAGAGCATACTTCAGAGGGATCTGTGTGTGCAGGCTCTCACAGCGAGCCCAGCAGACACTGTGAGAAACTTCAGGGCACAAAACCCTCCCTGACTGCTCTTCACCCCAGTGCACGGTGACTCATTGCCTTGTAAAGTATTAGAGTAGCCCTAAACTAGCATACATGTGCAGGCTGGTAGATTTTGGAGCATGCAAGAGCAGACTGGCTCTGCCAGACTCTTTCTGGCCTCTCTGACTGATGATAGGAGGCAGCAAGTACTCAGTCTTGCATGATGAAATTGAAGTGATTATTTTAAATCAATCTTACTTGTATTGGTGTTGAATTCACTTGATGCAGGCAAAAATAACCTTGTAGACTGAAGTGGATGCCACCTAAGTGCACTCCGCTGTGCCATGGAGGCTGGTATCAAAATAATTCTGCACAGAGGAAGAGAGGAGGTGCTGTCCAAGGAAGGTTGCTAGAATAAAATCCCTTTTAGATACAAGTCACTTCCTTCTGTGTTGATGTCTGTGTGATAAACACATGTGAGGCCTCTGAAGAAGATCTTATTCAAAACATGCAGTGGTACTCTCTGGTGGTTTCCATCTGAAGTATCCAATGACAATGACTAGCTGCTTGCTCCATAGGCACACTTCACACTGATCAATCAAAGGAAAGAGGCTCATAAATGTGAATCTACAGCATCTGAAATGATCCTTGAAAGAATGACCAAAAGATACTTCCAATGAAGGTGTGTATCTCTACCCCAAAAACAAAGTATCTTCTGTCACTTCTTTATTACTTTATGTCTGTGTTAAATACTTAGGAACAAGTTCAGGTGGAGCAGTCAAAGCTGAGAATCATTTACTTGTGCTCTCGCAAAACTAGTTATTTCCAGCTTCTGAAAGCAAGTTCCCTGCAACTATTCCAGTATTAAAATTTAAAGTGGTAATCTGTTTTCATTAAAAACATCTGCAAAACATCCTCTATCAAAGGAAGGAGGGTAGGCTGTCCAGCTCACCTTCCCCAAATTGTCCCAGCAGATACCTACACCTATACACATTTATACCACCCCAGCTGTTTCACAGCCAATGCAAGGCTCCCTGGTATGACATTCTCTTACCCACACTGTTTTTAAGCTCCATACATGAGACAGCACTTCACAATTTATTAATTTATTCCAGTCAGTGGATCTTACCCACTGAACAGTTCCTTGATTTTCAGACTGTTCTCCTCATCTCAAAATAATGTCATCATTGCCATACCCTAAATAATTCCTAAATAATTCTCCCTCTCCTGCTCATAACCACGATCAAGTTTTTAGTTGGCATTGTGTCCCTTAACCACTACCTGCCCACACCACACAAGGCAGCTTTGGAATACACTATCTTTTAAAGGCCTTTGTGGCAGCCAAGAATGACAACCTCAACAGATTCATGCAGTGAATTCATGATATAACTAAGCACTGAATTGCTCACAACACCTGTGACAGAAAGTCCTTTTTAGCACTGAGAAAACTTGATGGTTTATTCACTGGTGTCTACTACACCACCAGCTTAAAATTAAAAATAAAGAATTTGCAGTTTGTCCCACTGGACTTTTAGAAGTAGAAATGTGTCCCTAGGATTATAATTTCAAAAAGACTACAATTCCAAGGTCGTATATCATGTTGGGGTTTTTGCATTCTTCATTAGTTCTTCCACAATTCAAGGACGATTTCAAAGACTACCATAAAGCATGCATTAAGCAAATTCATATCTGAAGTTACCCAAAGTCTAAAGAGCCATATATTGCCTCTTTTTAGCAATCACATTTCCACATTAATAATTTTAAATTGCCAGAGGTCATCATATACCTACTACTTACACTCTTACTTGGATTTTTGAAGATTAGAGAGACTGTGTAGCTGATGACAGAACACTCAACAGTCTCTTTAAGGCTCTGGGCAGTAACAAGGAGAGTAAAAAGTAAGATGTAATTTTCCTCTGCTTTTCATGCACTTTCAAATGCACATTTACATGCACATGATTTTGCATCTATGTATTAATTAAGGCAAGGTGGACAAAAAATATCATTCTGATCTAAACTGGTCTGCTGCAAACAATAGTTTCCCCAACATGACATTCAGATAATTGTATATTATTTTGCAATAGGTTGCAGGAGGAATAAAAGCTTCTTTCAGTATCCCACAATTACCTTATGTTCCACTTTGTCACCTTCTGATAATCCAGGACTACAGAAATCTATGACTAATGGGGGACTTCATCTTATTGCAATAAAAGGGTCAGGAGTGGGAGTGGTCATCATTTATACACCCTGAACATAACAAGGAGGGTAAATATTCAAAGCACATGCTAGAGGTGTTAAAAAATGATAGCCAGATGTCACATTAGAAAATAATTACTCAATATTAGCAATTTAACAAACGTAGTGTAAGATCTGTAGCTGGGGATTTTCCCTGGGTATTGCCTTTCACTTTGTTTTCCTTCTTTTTGTATAATGTTTCCACAAGCTGCAAAATCTACAAAGACTTCATCCTGCCAGTCAAACAACAGCAAGCAGCTAAAGTCAAACTCTAGTTACACAAAGGACTTGAACTCAATCTCCACAGACAAAATGTACCATGGATGACAAGTGTCACTTTCCTGTCCCAAGGTGTCAGATTTCAGACTGAAAAATTTAACTTTTAGCTTGGTAGTTTTTAGCTTGACACTAATTTTAAATAACTCTTTGGTATTTAAAAAAAAAATACCCCCATATATATAAAAAACATTCACATTAAAAGGATTAATATGTTGGCATTTTATTTTTCATTTTTCTATGTATCACACCTTCAAAACACCTGTTCTTCAAAACTTTACAATACTCTTTCAGTCACTGGAGAGAGATCACTCTAGGTAGAGGGGTGGGGGATTACATTTTTGCTTAAGACACAATTCTGATTAGGACATATATGAAGGAGGGCTTCTGCTTTCAAAAGACTATTGAGAAACTGCTTTAAAACAACTCCACATGCCCTTGATATGTTTTGGAGAGATAAAATCTCACTCCTCCTACTCACTCACATGAAGTAATTGGGCTGCTTTACCTTTCAAAAATCATCACTAAAGCATTGGCCCATCTGTTAATATATGCAACACTGCCTCCAGATTTGTTGCAACAGAATTTCAAATGCAATCCCCATCTCAAAAAGCAGTAGCTCAAAACCTTGATCTCTGCCCCTCCCTGTGCTCTATAGATCTGAGCATCCAACAGCGTCTCTCTTTACCTCTGCAGGAGCACTCGGAGGATGCCTGACCTTTCCAGGTTCATTCAACACTTCAGGCACTCTTCAAGCAGCTATTTCACTGCCCTAAGCCCAACAGACCACAGGTGTGAGGAATACCAGCACCAGCCTGTGTCAGCTAATTACCCAATAATTAGGCAAGACACATAGCCCAGGACCTTTACAGGGAAATCTGGAGCCAATTTCAATCTGAACCAATTCTCAGAATATTAGGAAGTCACCTCCTATTACCAGCTAATTAAGGGGGTAACTTTGTCTGCAGTCAGTCTGAGAGATGTTTGAGCCCTAATAGAGACTGCAAAGATTCACAGCTAGTTGTTTCCAGGATCATGACATTACATTTGGCAGAGCTTGTGTGACAGGTCACAAACAGGTGTTTAAAATAAAAGTAAATAAATTACTGCTGACCTACCTGGATCTTAAATAGAACAATTGCATCCATGCTGAATCACTTTGAAAAAGCCAGCCGATATGTCACTGAGCCTGAGCCTCAGCTCCATCCTTAAAAAATACCACGAGTAATATGAATCTGTCTCCTTTGTTATTTTTGATTAATAGCTGGCAAGCCACTCAAACAAATATCTCTTCCCCTGTCCTTTTATGCTGCCTTTCACCATCACACCACAGGTAAGATTCCGAAGTATCATTGTAATGCGAACACCAACAATGGTCTTTCACAGAAGAAGCCTTCCCCAAACAAGAAACAAAATGAGTTCGTTTTGGAGAAAACTTACAAGCCACCAAGACAAGACCTTGGCTCTCTCCCAGCTAATACATCACCCTCCTGCAGTGTTAGATGTGTGCAGCCAGATCCCAACACAAACACCAGCATCTGTCTGACTTAAGTCAAAATACTGAGCTGCTGAGCTAGACCATTTAGGCAACCTGAGATTTTTCAGTGGCTTGCTAAATAGGCCTAGTCTTCTGAAAATGGACTCCCTTTCCTCAGCTCATTCTAAGCCATCCTAATTTTCCAGATCAGCAGCCAAAAGCACACATCATCACCACACCTTGGGTGAGTAAAGCTGAAGGCCCAGCGCCAAGTGTTGCAAGCACCAAAAACCAGGGGGTGGAATACAGCAGGCACACACTGAACTGCTTATATTCATTCTTCCTGGAGCTCTAGTAATGACACTTGAATATCTTTAAAATACTGAAGAAATATTTTGCAAAAGAAAAGGATTACATTTTTAAACCCACATTTCATTCTTGTTTAAAAATAAACTCATGAGCATAACTGAGCTGTCAGAATGACATCTTCCTTCTTTACTCACGGAAAACTATTGCAGTCTTACTGGTGACACAGAGAATCAAAATATCCTAACCAAGGGCAAGGAAAGAAGGTGAAAAACTGGCTTTCTGCATAAGAGGGCTAGTGAAACAAAGATCTATCAGTAACTGAGGAAAAGGAAAGTTGTTGGACTTGACCACTTTAGATCCATGAAAAAGAGATGCGAAGGTTACTGCCAACAGTTTGCTCTTATGAAGGGAGACTTACTGGTTTGATTCATATTGCAGCAAAGCTAGACAGACACTGCTGGTGTTATCTCCTGTTAAATGAACTGATGCACAGAAAAGGATTGTCTTAGAGGTAACAACAAATAATATTATCTCCTGAGTCATCATTCCAGTCATCTGCACCATTGAAAGCAGAGTTTCCTTCCATTTTTCATCTTCTGCAGTTGAAGTGACAGCTTTTCTTTCATCTTTCCTCAAAGGTTATTAACAAAGCTCATTGTTCACTCAATATTTGATTTCTCAGTATCAAAAGCAAGACTAACTTTTTTCCAGAACAACTCACTAGCTGATCTGAGTCCATAGAATTTAATAAAACCCCCATGCTTCAATGACTTCAAGTACAAAAGTCTGATTTTTAATAAGAATATGCATGGCTACTTAGTATTTGAACAGTAGATATTACTCTGCATGTATATTTTTGCATGCAACACTAAGAAAATAAGATATAAGAATGACCAGTTAAATATACTTTCCTAATTTTTCTAAGACAAATATGAGAATCTCATGAACATGACCTTGTCTGTTATTTGGATGGCAGTGGGAATAAAACTGTAGCAACAGCTATGCACCGACCATCTCATGGTTGCAGAAGTCAGAGGAGTTGGTATCACACATTCTGTTGCCAAAACAAACATCTGTGAGCTTGCAGTAGGTGAATATTTATTAGTCCACCACCAAAACATTTGTGTATGTCCTTCTGACGAGATTTTTCAAAACACACTTTAAGAGTGTTTACTTGAATTAGGCAATGAATAGTTTTTAGGTCGTTTCTTTCGTTCCACTGCCGTTCGTAAAGCCTGGAGAATTAAGTGTTTATTATTCAGGATGTTGTAGCTGCACAGGTTAAGCAGCTTGTTGAAATTCTCCTCAGTGTACGTAAGCAGGCCAGTGCCATAGGGAGCAGCACAGTTGGACACATCCACCCTTCCCTGCTCCAGCTCCGCGGGGCTGCGCTCCACATCTGAAATCAGAACGAAGCACAGCAAAGGTGTTTTGGTGGGAAACTGCTACCAGGCAATGAAAAATACACAGCAACAGACTCAAGAAGATGAATTAGCTCCTGAAAATGGTTCAAGATTTAATTGCTGTATAGTAATTATGTCAGCTGCACTAATAAAATTCACTAGTTTACTGCTTGGCTACAGTCCAGACTTAACCAGCACATAAACTTTTCCATGCAATATGTTTTTCTCTCTAAATTAAGGTATTGCATCAGAATATTTTATTTTTTTAAGATTTGGAATTTTTTATGTTTAACTTTTCAGCTGAGTTTGGAGATGGCAGCTCTTTATCTACCAGCTGGTAGAAAATTATACCAGAGGGCTCCTGGACTGGGAATTCTCCCTCTCAGGTGGCTGAGAAGCAGCACAAGCATATGCAGCAGAACAAATGAAATAATGAACAGCATGAGGTCTTGTTCAATAAGCTGATTCACAGATTTTTGTTCATTTTTTGAGGAAAGTTTCCTGGATCATAAAAAAATAGCAATAAAAAAATGGAGTTGATGCATATAAAAGTATTTGTAAACTGAATCTGAATTTGCCAAGTAGGTTTTTCCTTCTTGTGAAACAAACATTTCTTCTTTTACTGAACTAAAGGAAACAATCTGGCAATTTTTCAAAAATTATAGGCATCAAAGCAGCTTGTTACCCTGGCAAAGCCTTTGCTTCATTAAAAGTTTTCAGCACTGTCTATACTCATTTTTTCCATGTAAAAAAGTAATAGGAGAATTCTAGCTGTGTTAACCAAGTAAAAATTATATATCCTCATGAGGCTGTTAGGTGACAGCATAAGCTACCAGTGGATATAACTTAGTAGCTTTGTTCTCTTTATGATCAAAGTTACATGACCTGTTCCAAGAGCCAGAGGAGGTTTCCCTCAAGGTACAGGTACTTATGTTTTTATTTTTAAACCTCTTCATTTTAATCCCTGATAAACTGGCCAATACTCTATGCATCATGCCTGGACTGAGAATATAATAACTTGGCCAGCTCAGAAGCTTGCCAGTGTCTTGTTTTGGAAGAGGAAGAAACTCAATGCATCAACTGGAGGAGACTATCTCAAAAAATGATTACTGCTGTCAACTTACTCGGTGCCTTGTATTTTTGGAAGGTATCACACACCAGTGGGAAATAGGCCAAGATTGGTGCCTCTAAGCTGTCCTCAAACACATAGCACTCCTTCAGGTGTTCCCTGTCTTCCTGGCTCAGCTCTGTGCTGGGGAATGGGATCCCGTGCTCCGAACAGTACTCTGAGAATAGGTCCAGGGGCTGGCTCAACAGAGAGGAGAGATGCAACACAAAGACAGCTTGAGACAAGACCACCAAACCCCATCATGTTTTGTTGCAGTAGACAATTTGAGATTGATTCATATGTTTATAAATGATGCTAACTATGCACTGGAACAAACACACCATCTTAATTTGAATATATCCTGGGTAACAGAAATTTGGTTGATTTGCTAACACTATTATTTTTAAAGCAGGGTTACAAGTTACTGAAATTTATATGACAATTTTTGTGATTTAGTGAACACAGTAGAGGATTTGGATAAGGAAACTTTGATTACATGTGGCTTCTCAGATCACAGGTTCTTAAATGTTTGCATTTAGTGCATCTATGCTTTCATGTCCTCTTACAAAAAAATTACGTTAATTTCAATCATATAAGCCCCTCAAGGTTTCTTCAAATGCAGAAAAAAATAAACCCTGACTAAAACTCATGCCACATAAAAGCAAAATTTTTCATCCCAAAAAATTCAAAATTATGTATTATCTATTAATTACATTGCAGAAGTTATTTAACTATTGAGGAACTTGTTACCAGGATGACAGATACATGGAATAGGACATCTTTTGTATGTCTGTTTTCATATGCCTGTCCCAGAAAGACACTGAAAACAGCCCTGATAAAGGCAGTGACATTATGGTCACAGTTGTGAATAGTACCATTGATATGATCATTTAATTTAATAAAAACCAGGCCAGTTTCTGGAGGGGACAAGAGAGAGGGGGAGAGAGAGAGAAAGAGAGAAAGTTGTGCTAGTAATTCAGTGGCTGGTGTGATACAAAAAAATCAATCACTGCTTCAAAACATCACCAGAGTCTGTGATCCTCCACTGTAATTTAAATGGAGAATGACATCCACTTTTCTCTCTGGCCTCAGAATGGGTGGGCAGCTGGTGTTGATGAAGAAAGCTGTATCTATCAGCTTGAGGTAGTCACTCATTTCATTCAGCTGGTTGGGAGAAGAATCCAGCACTGTGTCTGAAAGGCCAAAACTTTTACTATTAATTACTGCATGGTCAAATCCCCTTATTTCCAAATTAGCATAAAAGAGAAGAAAGAAAAGGCAGTTTATGTATATTCATCTTTGACACAAAGCCCAGAGTTAAGTATTTGTCTTTGACACAATTTTAGTATCTAGAGCTCAACTCTGACATCAGTAAGAAGGGGCAGTTCTGAGACGCAGCTTCATCTAAAGTGATAAATTACTTTTCTTTTTCAACATGTGCATATTTGTGGCTATTTAACATCCTTGGAAGCTTCAAGTCACTCTTTGATGGCTTTTCCTAGGAAGATAAGAATTCAAGCAAACCTACTGTTCTTCCTCCAAGACAGGAATGAGACCAGGAGTAAATCATCTAGGGCTTGGTAAAAACCATTCCACAAATATCTTAACAAAATAATATTAATTAAAATTTTATTTTATTATAAAACCTATCAAATATTTGTCCTCAGCAAGTAACAGCACTTAAATCTCCTTCAAAGATATAACTAAATTTCCCATTACCTTTCCACATGCAAAAACTCTCATTCTCCAAATATTTGTTATTTAGCTGCAAGCCCTTGAGGAAATTATGGAAAGTCGAAACTACTGGGCGCCCGGTCATCATTTCTCGAAGAGTTTTAGAAAGGTGACCTTTGGGAATGGATAAGCAGGTTGGCTGTTCATGAGGCTTCTTGGGCAGAGCAGGACGGTTCTCTGTAGGAAGAACAAGAAGAGGGTATGTGTCTGCATTTGGTGCTTCTCTGTTAATAACAACAACCAAACCACCACGGCTCCCAGCCCCATCTGTGACTGAGTGCACATGCAGAGTGTTCTGGGCAGTGGATTTCAGTGTCACACCATCACCTTGTTCTTCCCTGCCCAGCCTAGCCCTCCCCAAAGGGCTCTGGTAACCCTCTCGTGACTAACAAAACTCCCCAGGGATGTTGCACAGTGAGCAGCACAATGTTTTTTCCTGTCTTACAGGACAACTGCTGAGTCTCCTGCTTTTCCTTCATTCTCAAGGGCTTGGTGTTCCCTAAGCCAGAAATAGGACATAAAAACAAACCGTGTACCAAATGTCAGGTTTCACACTTCAGAGAGGTGTGAAGAAAATGCAGATGCAAGAGAAAAATAATCTAAAGAACTAACCAATGTCATGCTCAGTGTCTCGAGTCCATCTGTGCCAGAAGTGGTCTGAATGACCAGACAGGTAGACAGCATCCATAAAACTGTGGGAAAATATATTACTCCATGTGCCTTGAAAATGAAAAAAAACCAAACATGCCATACTTAATATTAGTTTGAATATTTAAAGCACAGCTATGGCAACTATATCTGAATTCATTCTGGTTTAGGTATGAAATATTCTAAATTTCCCTATAAATATCAAATGCCACGCCATTCCACACAATGCCCAGCTTACAACAAAGCCATTTTCGAAACTTGGCTGTCTATAAAAGTCAAGCTGTGAGTTTAAATACTTCAGATGATGTCTGTGCATGCATGTGTTCTGTTTAGATCATTTGGCAAGACATTCAGCAAATTATTCACATATGTCTCAAAAATTAGCTTCCTCTTTTGTCACTTTTGGCTGGTTCATCTGAGATTGAGACGGCATCAGATACATTCTCTGGCACACTAACATTGCAACTTGCAGATCACCTCTGTGTAGCCAGGTCTTAAGGTGATGTTTTCTTGAGATAGTAAATTACCTTCCAAGAAGCAGATGTGGGATTCTGGGATCTTCTTCATCCGATGACCCATGAAGAACTCACTACCAAAATCCTCTGAACGAACAAAGGCCCCATATTTCAGGAGACCCACCTCGTAAGGTGTGAACTCCACCCACTCTGCAAATAAGGCATCAAACTGAGATTATTGCAGCCACCTGAACACATGTAAAAATCAGCTCAGAGAATGAGCAGCTGGAATAACAAGGCCTATAGCTTCACCATGGTGGTCACAGATAGTTCAAACCCCCATGTTTTGAAACAAACAGGTCCCCTTCAACAGACATGAATGCAAAAGCTAAATCCATCTCCTCTGCCAAAATCCATTCAGCTTAGGATTCAGGTCCATTTCTGCACTAAGAAGCAAGAACTGGAGCTGAAAGTCCACAGATTGCTAAGACTCTGCACACAATGTGGCATTTTGAGTTCCTCTAAGGCAGCAATGACACCAGCCACCATTCATTCTGAAGACCCCCATAATCACTGCCTTGAGGATAAAAAACTGACCAAACCCCCTCCCCACACAGAAACCTTGGCTGGGTGCACTGGGACTGCAACTGTGCCTAGGAGCAGATGACCATGTTCAGCTGAAGGACCTCCTGCTTCATTTGTGCTGGAAATGCTCTGGGAATAGTGACCAAGATCACTGATCAGGGCACAGAGCACTGCCCCTCCCTCTCCACCTTCTCCTTTCTCCTCCCTTCCTTGCCCTCCTCCCCACCCTTCACAGCTCTCTTGGACCAGTGCTGCCCCAGCAGAAGACCCAGCAACTGAAAGGGGCAGTGGAGGGTAGGTGGGGACAAGAGAGAAAAAGCAACAGTAGTGGCTCTCAAGGTTGCCAGCAAAAATCATCTCCATCCCCCACTGAGCAGTGTCTACAGCACAGGTATCTCCCTTCCATAGCATTAGGATGCATGTTTTTCATCCAAATCAGAAACCAGATATGAAGACAGGGGAAAAGAAATTATTTTAAAGATTTATTGGCTTGGACTTACAGTAAAAGGTTTTGGCATTCAATCAGCCTTAAAAGGAAACTTCAGAGTTATGAGAGGGTGTATGATAATCTATACCTTTAAAATCCAAAGTGCTAAAGTCATCCTTGACATTGAGGGACAGATATATGGGAAGTGGATTCTGCCCCTGATTTACTGCTAGTTGCTGATCCGAGAGTTTGTGAGTACTTTCCTGTTCACAAAGAGCAAAAGTCATTGTAAAAAGATGAACATGATGCACGGACTTATTACAGTATCTAAGCATGAACTATCAATGAAGTATCTGCCAAATCTCACCAGGTTTTGTTGTGTGTACTTTAGACTTTTGGCCACACAAGTGTGTTCATGTGTTATCTGCCATGAGTTTTCACCAAAGCATTGTGCTTATGGGAGTTTTGGCAAAGGGGGCAGGGCAAAAAGGCAAGAAACGTGTCTGTACAGTCAGTAGGATATGACTTGCTTTAAGGAAAGAAAGTTGTTTAGTCAACCTGGACTCATTCCTTCAAAATAGCTTATAGGTATGCATTGAGCTTAGCAGTCAGAGCCATCTCTCCTCTGTGTGTTACTAGAATGATCACCTGACCCAAAATTCAAAATGGAAAATCGGTTTCCTTGACATCAGGAATTTTTACATGCTCAGGCATCTCCTCTAGATGCTCACATTTTAGGGTTACTTTTTTACTTTTATTCTAAGAAGCCAAAGAATAAAATCCCTCAGTGTTTTGAGAGCCTTTTCTCTAAGTGAATCCACAGCCTTAGACATGGGAAGTTAGAAATCTTCTGAAATAAGGAGAGAAAGAATATAAAATACCTGATTATGTAGCATACAATCAATGAAAAGTCCCCATAAATCTGTAAAGGACACCTTGTGTCCCTCTTGCTTTCTCTCACAAAGCTTATTTTCATAATATTTCATATGATCCAAAGAGAAACAGTGCAGCTTGCTCTTGATCACATGTTTCCTGATATCACCAATCGGCCCTCTGAGATCCTTTTGTGACCAATTTGCATCTTCATATAACTTTGACATGGTCCTGCATAAAAGAAAGGTAATGTGGTTCATCACAGGGCACCTGACAATTCATTGGGCTTATAACACACATAAGAGTTTTGTTTCAGGCTACAAGAGGCTCTTGCCCTCCCACTTTTACTTGGAAGAGCATTTCAAACCTGAGGCAGAATTTATACTGTATAATGATTTAATTTTTTTTTTGCTGCACAAATATATTCAAAATAACCCTAGCTTGTTTGTTTTTCATAATCAAAAGAGTAATAAAGCAATACTGATAACTCAAGCTTTTGCTAGAATTACCCTTTGATTGTTCAAGCCACAGCTTCTGAGGCCAGTTCCCTCAGGTGGGTCAGACCCTGTGTGAAATGTTAAATGGAATTTAGCAGTGATTATTGCCCTGATAAGTGGGAGAGCCCCCTCCTTGGGTGTGCAGCACGTGGGTCACCTCAGACTCCTGGCACACTTAAGGGCAGGCCTGAGCTGCCAGTTTCCAGAGCTCAAGGAGATTCCAGTCACCCCCAAATGTTCTAATTCTGTCTCACATACTTTTAGAGCAGCCCTTCAGAGGCAAAATGTTTTAATTCCCTAAGCCTCTCCTAGTTCGTGCAAGGCAGTCACCACTGAGTGCATGAATCACACTTTGTGTTTCTCAGGGTTGTTCTTTTGAAGTCTGCTTTTTTGGAGGCGAGTAAGAGTTGAACCAGACAAATATTACAGCAGGAATTTTGAAGTCTTGCATGCAACAAGATAAAAATTGTTGTTACAGGCAAACCCTCCCAGCTTGTGGTCTTTTCTTTTTGTTTCTGTAAACCTTTCAGTGCAGTTACAGAAATTCTCATTAGATTTGTTTCTTTTAGGACAGCACTGAAACAAGTCCAAAAGGAAGCCAAATACCCTCATCAAGCTGATTAAAATCATCAGTAAAGCAAAATTGTTCACCAAGTTATCATCACCTTGTTAACACAATCAGTAAGTACAAGCCCAGCTCTCCTTACCATGTTGTGGCAGATAAACCACTGATGTATGACACACAGTCCAAAACCCCCAGGTCCTGGAGAGCCAGAAGACTGCCAAACATAGCTGTCATGGACCTGACTCCCCCTGCTGCAGTCACGACTGCCACCACTGGCACCTGCTCAACACACACAGAAAGGCAGAGTCACTCATCACGAGAAGAAATACAGGAGTGATGGCCATGCAGAAAAAAGTAACAGCAACACCTCATTCAGGTAGGTTTTGATTAATTCACCCTCTTCAGGGCAGTGCCTAGGTGTCTGTTTGAGTTGTGTAAATTTTGGTGGAATTCAGTGTATTCTGAAAGCATGTTCCTGATCAGCGATGCTTTGGAAAGTCAGGAGCTCAAAGTACAGTTCTTGTATTCCCATACAAGACATATTAGCAACAAAACATTTTCAGATGTTCTCTATGTATTTAATTTTTCTTCAACTCTTTCCCTCAAAATGTCTTAAAGCTTAAAAGTCTAACTGAGGTCAGAAGAGCAGCACAAAACATGTCGGCATAATTTTTTTCTTCCTCTACATGTATATATAACACTTGCTATTCTCTAGGCAGATAATGCCCAGCTTTATAGATATATTTTAACTCCCTCTCTCCAACCCAGATCACCTCTACCTTCCCTGGTAGCAGTGCTGTATGTAATTTGATTTTACTTCCTTCAGGGATGCATCAATCCTGTTACCGATCCTCTCTTTTCTTCACAGTAAAAACTGATAGAACAGACATTCAGTTTTAGGAACATATGATGCCATTACTTTTAATCTTGACCTCACTATATTTAACCATCTACTTGTGGGATTGGGAGTTTTTTTATTAATTTGGTTCAAAACCCCTTTTATTCTCTTTTAACAAAAACAAGTCCTATTGTACTCGCTGTTTAAGTTCATGAGCACTTTAACTTGGTTGAAAAGTGCTGTCCTGCACACATCATAAAGGGCTGGGTGTGCTGGGATCTGAACAGGGCAGTGGAGGAAATACCCCATAGGCACATAGTCCTGGACTCCTGCTCCAAGCACCACAGCCCATAACAGATTATTGTCCTCCAGTAACAGAGCAGCTACCTCTGAGTTCAGGGATCCCCAGGAGAGGAGCAAGCAAGAGGTAACATCAAAAAACACACAAGACATGCTACTGTACAAGTGTGCTATGGGAGAGATGCAGCCTTCCCTGTGAACCTGGTGGCAGAAGAGAAGAGGTGCCAAAGAGGAGAAATGGTCTCAGTCTAAGCAATCAAATTTCACCAGGCTTGGTTATACACACCAGCATGTCAGCAAATACAGCCTTTGGGTGCCCTTGAGTGAGGACAGGGGTTGGCAGAGAATAAAGGAGCTGTAATTGGCCTCCTGACAGTTCCTCTTTCATTCTCTTGGATATGGTCTTAGGTCCAAGTGACAATCCAGCCTATACTCTTTAGTCTGGGATATGTGGAAGAGCCATTCGGGTAGTCATGCAAGTACACCACATCCACTTCTCTTGAACCTCAAGTTCCCAGGATGCTATCCCACATACCTCATCCTCCTGCAAGTCTTCATCTAGATGAAGAACATTTTTCAGAGCAGCAGCAACCACCTTCTTCCTTTTACAGATGAAATCCTGCTCCTGCGCACACAGACCAAACCCCAACCGCAAATCTAAATTATTGCAACTAGAATGTAAGAACAGGACAAGGTATTATTACCTGTAGCCATTTCACTGGGAGACATTCAGCAAAACCAACAACAATAAACCAGTTTAAAGATATTACATTTCCATGAATATGAAAGTCCCCCTACACAAATGAAAGCAGGTATATGGATATCCTATATCCTATATTTGTGCCTTCCTGTGGAGATTTTAGACCAGAATTATTCCTGAACAATTTCACACAATCATAAGGAAGTTAAATAAATAAAATCAAGTTGTTTCACATTGAACTCTGGTATTTGGACACCTCTCCACATGCTCTTACTATGGATGTATTTCCTGAAGGACAAAGGGGGTCAAAGTAGTTATTTAAAATTTACACACTTTAGTTAAAAGAACCCTAATACTGAGTCAGGCTTACCTCTACAAAGAATTTGTGCTCTAACTATTTGAGTCAGAAGATGCCTCTTAAATTTATCCCTTCCCTACATAATCATAAATATCATGTACATGATTCATTCTATAACCTGTATTTTCACAGGGTTCCAGTTTCAGAGGTTTTTGTCAGGAAAAAAAACCCAAACAAGCCAAACCACAAAAACCTCTTAGGTCTCTGAATATTATTCAGTAAAACCCTCTGATTTATCATTCTCCTGCAACTGTGGCTTGCAATGGAGCTAACTCATTAACAGGTGGTAATGTTGCCCTTCAGAAAATCTCAGCAAGCCAGTTAATAAATTAATTATTGTCCATGTGTTTCATAGAAAAATGACCTGTAGAGGTCTTGTAAATGCATAAAGGTGTTAGACATGTTAGAAATCTGGTATATATAACTATGCATGGATTATAGATAAAGTTTACAAGACAGAGAAAAGTTTAGGTATCAAAATTACAAAGCTTCAACATTAGGGAAAACACTGTGATGGTTTATACTGCATAACTAGCTACCACCTATCCTATTCTAAATTCTTACCAACCAATTTAAAAGTTTTAAAGCATTTTATTAACCATTCCCCATATTTTAGTCATCTTTATTTCCTGTTTTGAAATTAGCTACTTTTTCAAGATGTAGCTTCCTTTCATCTAACAATGAAATTATGAAAGGAGAGGTGATGGCCAAAGTAATCATTCAAAAGCAATAAAATATTTACCTATTTTCCTCATTCACAGACACCTCATAAGATTTCTCCTGAAAATCAAGAAAGAAAGCACCATAAATTTTAAACAGAATTGAAATTTTGTAAAAGCAGGTTTTACAGTCTTAACAATTATTCACATATATAGTCTAATGATGTATTTTTGGTCTCTTCTCAGGCCTTCACAACACAATCCTCATCCTGCTTTTAAACTACTTTTAAAGCAGCCAGAAATTCTGAATATCCTATTTTCCCCAAAAATCATAGTTATATTTCTAAGGGTATGCAGAGGTAAGCATTCAGATAACTCCCTGATGCATTTTTAGTAACAAAACTATTACATGACCAGATATCACATATGCACAGTTGACCTTGTTGAAAGAGTTCCAAATACTGTCAAAGGATACTCACTCTCATCACTGTCACCTTCTTTCCCAAGTCCAGACAATGGAGAGGCACAGCCAGGGGACTGCTTACATCCATTTCTCTCCTACCTGACCTATGCTGATTTAAAGAGGGGGAAAAATGTTATAAGGAGAATATTATTTTTAAACCCTAGACACAGAAATACCAGATAAGGGTTAACTCATGATTCTTCTCCCAAAATTTAGGTTAGGTGTTATCACCACCCATAAGCAAAACATACACAACAGAAAAAACGCTCCTTTGGCAGAGTCATGAGCAGTCTGGGCTGACTGTGCTTGATGTAGTGGAACCTGGTGGTTTCACTGCTTCCTGGTCTGGAGTGAGGACCTATGGAAATATCCTGGGTTTCTTCATAGGATCCTTTCATTGTGAACGTGAAATCTCTCCCTGAGAACAAGAAGCAAACCGCAGGGAGATGTCAAATGTGTCTAGTCCTGAAATTGGCAAATAAAAGTGCCCCAAGTGACGTTTCAGCCTTAGTGCTGCAGGCTTAACTGAGGTTAATTTGGACCACAATGTTTTCCTTCCCCTGTGATCAGTGTGCAGCACCTGGCCCTCTGAGTTCCCCTGGACTGCAGAGGCTCACAACAGAGCAGCTCTCAAGGTTCCAATACTCAGAGAACTGATCCCAAAAGCTGATGGCAGAGTCGGGGCTGATATCCCTGACCCCTCGAGGCCCAACCCTTCATCCACTGAGAAATGCATCTGTTGTGAGTATTTCACCAACCTTGAGGGAAATATTTAGCAGGCACCTTTGTACATAATTCTTTGTGTGAAAGCATGTGTGAATTAAATACCCCAGAGCAGGTATAGTATGAATGTTACCATCCTGCATTCATAATTAAGTTACTTATTGTTCTGCCTATAGTAAACCCCATTGAATTGCTTTATAAATGCTAAATTATGGGATGATTAAGAGTTGCTGAATCCTTTAGACAAACAATCAAGTCTGAAGCTAAGTTTGGCAAGAGGGCCCACTCAAACTCACAACTCAGTGTGAGGATCTTCACTCCTGGCACCCTTTCCTTTTCCCTCTTTATCCTTTTGCATCCCTGGTCTCCACATAAATAACTCTAAATTGATTCTAATCTCATTTCTCTTTGCATGTTTCATGCATGCAGTAATAGAGTGAACCTTGCATCAATATTTCTCACACTTTTACAAATTTATATTAAACCTACATTTGCTGATACCTTTGCCAGTGATTCTTTAAGTGACCTAAACCATTTGTGACACCCTGCCAAATGACAGAGAGCGTGTGCTACACCTGTGGATGCCTCTAGCAGTATTCGCATCCCCTCATCTTTTCACTGGAGTCTTTCTCCTCCTGAGAGTTGTGTCTCCCTTCTTTTACTTTCTGTTTTCACCAGAAAACAGAGGCAAAGGTAGTTCAGTTCCATCACATTGCAGTGACATTCCCAAGTCTCCCAGCCACCTCCAGGGTTTCCCTTACACTACAGTCACACCTTCTTTTGAAGATTCTCACTATTAACAAGTAGGTAACTCATGAAATACCCAAGCAACCCTGATGCAAAACCGAGACTAAAACAGACCAAATATTTATCTAGATTCAGGTGCATTTCCCATAGTACAAAAAGCAGTGACAAACAACTTAAACCAGCAACCTTACTTTTGTAAGAACTCTTCATTTTTGTTTCATTCACATGTACTTCCAAACAGGAAACTTCACGAGACTGGAAGAGAGAAGTAATAAAACCACTGGTCACAGAAACAGTTCAGCATTTTGAGGTTCTAGGGGTCCTGTAGAAACACAGTGCTTGGCCATGATGGTCTGTGGATGTTAAGGAATTGTAGAAACTGAGTATCTTGTCTAAATCTTGCAAGCAGTACTGTGGTTAAGGAAGACAAAATAACTGGGGATCTGTCATTACATTTAAATACCACTCAGCCCTCAACAGTTAACACAAGAAATTTTTTTCCCTATCTTCCAACCACATCCTTTAATTCTGCCCTACCATAAGATTGGCATACAAAAAAAAGAAAAATTACCACTAGTACACCATTAGTAATGATCTTCTCAGATACACCTGGTCTGCAAAACAAAACCAAAAAGGTTTATTTAAAAGTGGGTATTCAAGCAATAAACTTTCAAAAGCAAATAGTCCTCTGAGCTCAGTTTTTCTAGCTGGCAAGGACCATCAGCCCTTCTCTCTTTCCCCTCTGTCTTGCAGCCTCTGTCAGATCATATCCCATACCTTCCCAAGGATGTTCCTTCTTTCTTATCTCTCCTGATGAATATCTTCTCTCCTTAGGCTGAATCACAAAACAAACACCCATTCTCAGCTAAAAATTTTAAGTGAGACTCAAATTCAGGAGAGAAAAGCAAAAATGGGGAAGATACTGAGGTGGGATGTCTGAACACAGGTATATGGAGCCACTTCCCCAGTGCTGCATTTCCACTCTCTCTAAAACGCAGTTTTCTGATGACAAACTCTATAACCTATATGTTTTACTTACATGTGTTCCAGTAGAAATTCCACTTCTAGTTCTTCCTGATTCTGAAAATAGGATGTTTTTTTAATTTATGAATGAAAAAATATTTTCCTCTGATACAACTCTGACAGTTTATTTATAACTCTCTCTCTATTCCCACACCCTCTGCATCATAATATGAATGGATACACTTTGATTTCCCCTCACCACTGCTCTACTGTTTAAAAACCAGCTGTCCCATAAAGAGAAAGAAAAAATTAAGTATCACAGAATAGGGAGCAAGAGTCCTATTATTAATTTACCAGTAGGATAAGACATGGGTCAATCAATGCTGAGGAAGGGAAGAATAGCAGGTGAATGATGTAGGAGAACATACTTAAGAATGAATGGACCTAGTACAGTGAATAAACAGGGAGTATGCCCTGGTTAAAACAAAAGAATTTGCAGAGTAAAGTCATTAAACATTAAAAAAAGGGTGGGAGAAGGGACTAATTTGGAAAATAAAAACTGCCAGGGTGAAGGGAACAAGAGAGAAGACTGAAGCTGTGAAGAGGAATCAGGGAAAGAGCTCAGGAAAGACAAATCAAGAGGAAATGAGAAAGGAAAAGTGTAAGAATGAAACAGCAACAGAGAAAGAAAACACCAACAATAGAAAACAAGAAAGAAACACCAACAATAGAAAAGAGACTGAATTACTGTATTACTTCAGCCACTTGCTGCTTTATGGAATACAGCCAATCCAGGAAATACCACACCAAAAAAATTACATCAAAGATTTCTTCTGGATCACCCACAGGAAGGAAAACACTAGTTAAGGGTGATATAAATGTCTTTCTGACAAGTGATGGTAACACTTTTTAATTCATATTTGGAATTGCTAACATTTACTGCAAATATCACTTCTGTCCAGCTGCACATCATACTTCAACATTGTGAATTGACTGTGAAAAACATGCCAAATCTGACAAGGCAGCTGCGATGGGAAAATCATCTTTACAGTGACAGTGAAGAGCAATTTTGTATTTTCTAGTTCACATCAGTAAATGAGATATCTCTGATGGCTTCTCTGACAGCTGCATCTGTGGCATGTAATGCAGAAGCAGATAGCTGTGCTTGCTAATTTCTCCCAAAGTCTCTATTTCATGACAATTACAGTGGTTGCAAGATTGTAATAGAAAGCTGGGGCACAGATTTTAGAAAGCAGTCACCTTACACAGATGCAAGACAGACTAATAAATATATGATTGTGCCCAGACTGTACTCTCCAAACTAACTTATGTTTCAAGTTTTTACAAAGAATAGTAGAAACAAGGTTCAGAAGAACCTGGCTCATAGCATCTGCCTAATTTTGCTTGCCTTATGTTCCCATCCTTCTTGTGCTGTTTTACACTCACACAAGTCATATTTCTATTAAGTCCCACTCACACCTTTGTGGGTGAAAAACCCAGAGCATAGAAATGGCAATACTTCTTAGGCCCCAGAGAGCAAGAGGCACAGCAAAGCAGCCATCCTGCTCTGACATTACCCATCTGACCCCCTCAGCCCTCCTTCTGACATACTTTGGTAGATGAAAGGAATCATTATGGGCAGAGAGGGCACTACATCCTATTATTAAGATTGCCCAGTGTGTTGCATTACTAAGTCACTGTCAAAAAAAAAAATAATAAATTAACCTAAAGTCTTCTAAAAATCCATGTACAGACCATAATCTGTGATGCCTCATGGGTGCCTGATTCATCATGAACTGAAGAAGAGCAGCTTGACCAGGATGTTCCTGAGACAGCTCACCTGGTCTGACCTCCACCACTTCCACCTTGCTAATGGGCTAAGACAGCTCTGCACGTGCCTCACAGCAAGCTCAGGGCTTGAATCACACCTGGAATTATCTCAGTCACTTGAGGCTTTTTCTGAGGAAGGCTGTAGCCAGCTGGAACAGGTTCAGTAAGCAGCCCTCAGTAAGGATTGGTCTTCTAAAAAAGTAGTTAATAAACACTCTCCAAAGCAATAGTAATATAAAAAACAGGCAAGAGTGTTTTCCAAAGAGCCTGACCGACACAGTGGTTTAAAAATAAATGGAGCACACCAATTCCTGGGAATGTTAAACTGAAGCCCTTGGCAGAAGTGTGAAAAAGCCCTGAAGTTGCTACTACACCCTCCAAAGAGAGAAGGTGTTACATTGTGCAGAAAGTAATCTGAGTACCTATTCTGCTCTTTTCAAGATGAGTGTGATTTCTTCACCTCTCCTCCCAGCAATTCCATCCACCCAGTGTTTCATAAGATACTCTTTATCTCCTCTTTAATACAACCAAACAAAATTTTTTTTTGAGACACATGCAGCACATAAGGTCATACACTCACTGAAAAGAAAAAATGAAATACTGATGATATTCTTATTGTCTTCATCAATTCCTGCCCCTTCTGTGCTGGCTCAGCCCCCGTAAAATAAATTTGTAACTCTGTAACAAAGGAGCATAAGCAGACTTGCTGAGACTTTTTTATTAAAGTTGTTTAGTAGAAGAGGAAAAAAACCCTGAGAGATTATCACAAGAACGTAATGCTTCATTTAGCAAGCACATTCTCTGAAAGAACTAGCCAAAGTCCCCGGTGAAGCTGAGAGGAGATAGCCCTAGAGAGCCACTGGCCAAAGTGTAAGGCCAACAGCCTGGAAAGGGGGACAGCTTTGTACCCACCCCTGCTCTGTCAAACTTCTACAACACTGATGAGGCCCCCTGACCATCAGCTTCTTCATTTCTGACTCTTTTTCTTGCTGATTTTTCAAAAAACATTTTTTAAATTAAAAAAATAAATTAAAATAAAATAAAATAAAATAGAAATACGAAAAGTATTATGCATTTTATTCCAGTCACAACAGGGGATGTTTATGACCCCTCTCCTAAGGCCCAAGCATTCAACTTTTTTCAGTAACATCATTTTTAACAAAGTCTTTGTGTGTGAGAACTAATTTAATGTTCAATAGAGGTAGTATCTTGAGACAAAATTCCAATCAAGAGTACTATTTTCTCTAGTCACTCACCTCTGCATCCAACTCAAAATTCTGGCGAACTTTTTCTCCAGGTTGGATTTTAGCCACATCAAAGCGAACAGTCATAAGATGGTCATCTGGGGTAAAGGTATCCTTATCACAGACCATCAGCTCTAGGATGTTCTGAGGAGAGAGGCAGAGAAGGATGTAAATTACATATTTTGGGACTACTGAGCCCAAAAGGAGGGTCCAGCAAGAGCCAGCATTCAGCCCTCATGTCCACGTGGACAGACTCCTGTGACAGCACAGAGTTCAGCTCATGTGGCTCAGACAGCAGTCATGGACTAACCCTAGAAGAGGTAAATCACCAGATTTTGGCAAAAAGACCTCCAAAAGAAGAGGAAACATAAGTGACACACATGATGTATGCAGCAGACAGAGCAGAAGTTACACACACTATTCCTCAGATCATTTGTTGATTCAAAATTACTACCTTGAGAAATTTTGGCATTTCATCAGAAAGTAATAATAAAGGGGAAATTCATAGCCCTTTAAAATGGAAATTAGAGCACACTATCAAACTCTTAATTATAGGATTTGAATTATAGCTATTCCCCTGGCAGTTCCTCAGGGCTCAGGCTACCCTTAGAAGCATAAGACGCAAGACTCTGCAAACTATGAGAAACTGGCCCAGTTTGGACTTTGTATCACTTACACTCTGACTGCTCACCTATTTCTTCTAACTCCATGAACACTTAAACAGTTTTTTACAACTGTTCTGGGACACAGAGACGCATTCAACATTATTCCAGATATCCCACAACCTTCTGAGCTTAAAGTACTTCTTTCAGTCACATTAACTGAGTTCAAGATTGATGTGAGCCTCAAGCCTCTCAGAAAGAGTCTGCCCACAGCAGGTGAAGATGCCCCCTTTAGAAAGCACCTGCTCACTGTCACAGATCCCACCTTTACTTCACTCTGTATCACGAAGTGGAAAGTCTCATTCCAGACAGGGTTTCTGCAGTTGTGCACAGTTCTTGTCTGGGCTTCCTGACATGAAGCTGTTGGCAGCCACAGCTTGACATAGCAATCAGTTTGGCTCCCTGTGTTAACAACAAGTTGCATAATTAGTACAGCAGTACTTTGTTATTATTTGATTTGCCCAGTCAGGGAAAGAAAAGATTAACCTCTGAGAAGTCCTAGATACTTCATTAGACTCAAAGGAAAACATTCTGGGTTTAGAGCTGCTTAACTTTTCTATTTAGATTTATACCAGTTTCAAACAAAGTCAATTTTAAACCATTAATTCTATATGATAACAAGAGCCGAAGTATTTTATTTCAACAGTACTGAACAAGCTCTTGTGATTTTTAACTCCTATTTTCAAATATTTGCCAGTTTCCTAAAAAATTCATATACAACTTCACTTCTTGAAATGGCACTTTTTAAAATTAAATGGAAATTTTAGTTTGGGGGATTTTCATCTATTTGTAATGCACAAGTCATCCACACTGACAGAACAGTGAAGACAGAACCACAGCAATATCCAAATCAATTACTGATTTTTCCTGTATCTTTCACAAAGGTGTTCCTTTCAAAAGGGAATTGGGAAACCTGGAAAAAGAGGCACTGAAGAGTGAGGAGAAAGGGAAATAGCACAGAGCAGTTGATGAAGGGAAGGACAACTTCTTCTCCAGCATAGAATTTCTAGTCTATTTCCCATCTGGTCTTGAGTATTTTCTAAATTATTTTGAATTTAAATGAAAATAAATAAAACTTCTTCACTCAACACCCCCACCCCCCAAAATATTACTGTAATCCAAGCAACAGGTGTACAAAAGCATTAAAATCAGTGAGAGTAGTTTTCTTGCTGAGCTGTAAACATGCCATCAGTGATACTTACACAGATCTGCTTTGCGGAGATTTCTCATGCCTATAATTTTTACAGAAAGCCAACGCAACTGAGGCACTTCTGGCTGCAGAACAATGAGAAAATTACCTTAATTATTAGCAGATAACTCAGATATAAATAACATAGCTTATCCTGTAACACCACAAAGGCCTTTCTGTCATTACAATGCAGTGAATTTAATTTTAACTATTTGAGACATTCTCTGAGAAGAAATACCTTCTTGTGATTTGACATTGAGTAAAGATAACCTGTCATTCATAGTTAGGGTCTACATTAATCAAAAAGAAACCTCATTAGCACAGCAAGCAGAACTGATACATGTATATAAACCAGGGGTTTTTTTAAACAATCAGAACTGAAGAAAGCAGGAATCACTAAAGCTCTAAACAACGTAAGAAAATGGAAAGCTGAGAACCCAAAGTAAAATTGGCAGTGTGTTAGATTATGCAATTAAACACAAATAAGCAAGAAAAGCTATAATTGTATGTAAATACACATACACACACACACACAAAAAAAAAGGCATAAAAGCACAAACAGGTGATTCATAATGATGCCTTGGCTAAATCAGGACAAACCTGGACTGTCCTGATTGATCTACCAAGGAGAAGCTCTGAGGCATAGCAATACTGACAACCTGTAGTGTAGGGTTCTACAGGGGAACAGCTTGAAGGCTCCACAACTCTCTCCATTTCTTCTGTTCTCCCTCCATTCCCTATCACAGCTACACACAACCCTACACTTGGTTAGAGGAAAAACAAGACAGTGTTGAAGAATGTCAAGAGTAAAATACTACATGCAGAAGCAATAGCTCCATTAATTAAATTAAAAGCAGCACTTAAATCTCCAAAGAATCATGATTTCTGAGAAACTGCCTGCTTAGGACCCCCTTGTGTACCTCTTATTTTGATACACCTTGTCCTGGCAGAAGCAGGCTAAACATCTAGAAAGCAATAGGCCACCAAGCCCAAGGCTATTTACAGCCTACTGGAGAGGTCCTCAGCCCAACACTTTTCTCTCAAAAGTGTTGTTTGGACAAAACTAGAAGGTCTGAAAGGAGCCCATATCCCTCAGCATAATTTTTGACAGCAGTATTTCTGGAGATTGAGAAGGAAAGAAGTACATGATCCAAATTGCTGAAAGCTCTACATTTCATCTCAAATATAGAGGATTAGTTCTTCATCCTCAGCTTTAGTATCACCCATATCCATGAGATTGGAGAAAACTTGTTCCTGAGATGGCCTAAGTACTAAGCAACTGTACTGACACAAACCCAATTATTATTCCATAGTGCTAGCAGTTAGTGAATTCACTGCTCTCATAGATCTAAGAAAGTGTTAGTTTCATACTTTTGTACTAAATACAGTTAGGGAACAGACTGAGAAAACTCAGGGGTGGAAAAACATGTCATACTATTTTCATTTTTCAAGTAATTTAATATATTTTTCAACCAGCCATTAGTCATAAAACAAAAGAATTTGTAACATATCTAGTATGTACCATATTTGGCACCACCCAAAACCAACTCATCTTCATAAAAATCAGGGTTCAGAAAAGTGTTGGACGAAGGAGTAAGCCATTTTATTTCTGGTCTGCCTCCATAAAGTAAAGGAAAAACAATTTAAGGACTAAGCTTTGGGTATTATGAGGTATGACTATCATCATATAATCATACCACAGTAAACCAAGACTCTAAACTAAAATCCAGCTCTCCCAGTTCCTTGCCTAGCATTTAAACCACAAGTTCATCATCTTCCCAACCCCTAAGTCACAGGAATGCTTTGCACTCTAGACAGTACACTCACAGAAGAGGCAAATATTCCCTTAACTAACTGTTAATAAATGGCACCTCTCACAAAAACAGTTAAGCTTGGGCAGAGACCAGACATCTGACAGAAGACTGCAGGTAACGTGGCCATCCTTTGTGCCCTGCAGCTCTCTCCTAGCAATCCAAAAGCTGCCCTCTATACAGTACCTCATTTTCAGCACTGTGTGGTCTTTCATGATTCCTCTTCCTGACTCCAATCTTCCTGTGCGGGTTTGCTTGGATGAACCGATCCTGGGGACAAAGAGCCAGAAGAGGGGCCAGTGATGAAACCCAGCAGTCAATAATTTCCAGTTCAGATTCACTATGGCAGGAGACCCTAGCATTTCCCTCATTTCTCCTCTTCATGATGGGGTATACCCATCTCACAGGACCATCCACCTGCTGCTTTTACTAATAAATCTGCCTACTGTAGACACATTTGACATTAAAGGATCAAAATTCCCAAAGCATTTGCTTTTGATGAATCTCAACCGAGACATCGAAACGGATTCTTCTGCCCCACTGCTGATTTTTTCTTACCAAAGGTGAGTAGGCTGATGATCCCATCAGTATCTTTGTTTCATAAAAGGCACCACTATAAGGCTCTGGTCTGTGTGTCTCCCAGCTGGTAGGTGCTCCTGGACCATGGTATTCTCCATCCAGCTGTGGCCAGGAAGAAGAGTGGTATAGATTGACTCATGGCTCCACCTCCCACTGATTTCAAAAGCACAAATGATGCACTTGTTCTGTGCCTCATGAAGACTTGCCTTTTTTTAATTTATTTTTTTAACATCACAGTGATTTAGGGAAAAAGGAGATGGGTCAAGCGTTTTATCACAGGCTAATTCCAGAGTCAAGTCATTATCCACCACCATAAAGTCTGAATAACTACTCACAACGGGATCTCCTGGGACAGTTCCAGCCCCCACCAGGTTCTCCACAACAGCAAGGATTTTCACCAAGTTCACTACCAATTACAGTCATGAAGTGGAGGCTGGATCTCACAGTCACTGGAAAACAGCTAGAGAAAACACTTTGTAGCTTTTCTTCTCTCTTATTTGGTTGCATAGAGGATGTTAAGGGGTGAGCAGAGCCAGCAGGAGCTTTTGCAATTGAAACCTTTTTTTATCTAAAATGCTGCTTTCAATTGAACTATGTTAAAATCTCATAAGCTTTAACAAAAATAACCACACACCATTTTATCAAAAGTCTTTAAATATCCCTGTTAAAATTGTCAAGTCTGATCTCTTTTTAATTTTATAATAATTTCCCCTTATTTTTCTGTAACAGCACTCAACACATAAGAACAAAATGACCAAGTACTATTATGAAAGTATAAAAATAGCACAGAAGCCAGCTATTGAATTAAACATTATTAAAATCACTAAAAATGTGTTATTCAATAGTAAGAAATTGCAGCTGAAATAAGTTTTTTTAAAACACTTTATTTTTTAGAATTCTCAAATTTCAAAGTCAGAATGAAAACCCTCTTTAAAAGCAGCAAGACTGCTTAGGAAAAAATAAAAATCTGACTTTTCAACCATTTCTAATGAAAGTATTTGAGTATTTAAACTGTCCTAATAAGAGCTACCTTAGATGAGACCTACCTTAGATTAAAGCACTTGTTATTATTATAATTAGTCTTGCCTTTCAATAAATTCAAGCATTCAGTGCATGAATGTTTCTGCTTTAGGCTGAACTGCCACTTACACAAAAAAATCCAGATGACTTCCCACCTAAAGTTTTTTTGTTGAGTTGTTTTGTTGTGGAACAGGTATTACAATAGAGCATTATCTCACTTTGTTTATGTAATAACATTTTTGCTGTAGCACTCTAAATTGAAACAAGAGTTTCAGCTCTCAGGGTTACAAGAGGCTGAACCAGCAGCCATCCCATTCCATAAGTTAGGCTCTGAAGTCGTTTTGTGTCTCAGTTTGATGGCAGTGGATTCTCCTTGCTCTTGAGGGACCAAAGTTAGCCATCCACTTGGGTAACATGCCATGCTCCCCACTTAACTTGCACCCTTTCCAGACTGTCCACCTTTGGGCCTTTTGTGGGTTACATAAATCAAATTAAGCAACATTAACTGCTGAAGCTGTTATGTCATTACACTGCCCCTGCTTACTCTGCACATAATGAGAAAAAAAAAAAAACCAACTAAACAGCTCAACTCTCCCACCCAAAAGCAGATGTAGCCCAGCAATAATAGTAAATTGCCTGATAATTGACACTGTGCATCACAGACCAGGGTGCAGGTGAGTCACAGTCAGGAAGCCACAGGCCAGAAGACAAGGTGGTATTTCACCAATCCCATCCCAACAGCAGCCCAAGCAGTACTGGCTGTGGTGATGTGAGGTCTGGAGTCACACGGGCCCTTGGACTGAGCCACATAACTTGCAGCAGGGTGCCTGGGGTGGCAGAGGAGCACAGAGCTTGCAGCAGAAGCAGTCCAGGTTTTGCAGCCTCTTAAGAGGCACCTGCAAGAGCTGGAGATGCCCTTTTGCCACCAAGATCCCAGACTGGTTTTGACACAGGCTCAGAATGACTTACCTCTCACAGAAAATAGAGACTGTTAATAATTTCTCCAAATTCTTACAGGGTTTCTACAGATATTTGACATCAAATATTTAATACCTAATATAAAGTAAAAGGGAAAATAACCTTCAGAGTCTGGCTCACAAGCCCCCCAAGACCAGTAGATTCTGAGAGAAAGGTGCTGTGATAAAGAGACAGAGACCTCTTGATCTGAAATCTTATATACAAATGCAGTAACAGGGTCCAACCTCATTTCTAAAAATGAGAACTTGTGCTTTGTTCTTCATAACCTCCAAAAGCAAAGCTGTCGGGCACCATCTCTAGATATCAGACTTCATTTATATGACCCCAATAAGCCCTCCCAAAACTTAATAATAATCCTTTATGACCTAGATTCTGACAAAATCAGAAGTGACAGCAAATGAAATCCTTAAGAAATTGAATCTTCATGCACTTTTCATTATAAAGTATTTGGGTAAAATGAAGAACAGGGGCATTAAGGGGCATTTACTGCTTTGACAATACAGAAAATTTCACAGGAAACATCTTCCTTGTGAGATGACAACAAATAAACTTTATATTGTTCGGCTTTATATTGTCTGCTGCACAGAAGTGGCACAATTGTACTAATCTGGTAAAGTTTTGTTCTAATACATAATTCAGTGTGACTATAAAAAAGTATTCGCATCCACATTACGAATTTAGGCCTTATTTACAAAGCAATTGCACCAGTTTTCTCAGGTTATTCTTTAAGTACATCAACACAATCTGAGATGACACAAGTGACAACAACAGCAAATGAAGAAGCTGCTTTGTGTTACTGCTCAGGAGACAAGTCCCAAGCACTGAATTACTCAAGAGAACATCCCCTCAAATGATGCTACTGAGGTGACCCCAATCACCACTGAAGGAATATCTAATCACAGCACCCAGAATACACTTTTGTCTGCAGCTCAGACCAGAAGATATCACCTCTTTATCACTGACTCATAGGAGACAAGGGGGTCCCATATTGGAGGCTCTAAAGTTGGATCTACATCACCAGTCAAGCATGTGATTGTGTGTATGGGTTAACAGCCTCCAGGCAATGCAATTCATCATGCTCCTAAAGCAAAAGACCTCAAGACATCTCCAGCGCTCTCTTTTTAGTGGTATTCACTGTTACTACTCTTTTTTAATTACAGCTGTGAGCTTTTCCTACAAAGATATGGGAACATAGAGGAAAGTATTGAGTACGAGTTTGTCATTGCAGCTGAGTCACCATCCCTAGTGATGAAAAGAAACAGGCTAAAAGATTCTCTGGTAGTGCTTTTTAGAAGAGCCCAGCTCTCTCCAGTGCCTATGGTTATCATCCTACACCATTCTGACAGATATTTATCTACAGTTATTCCTTTGCCTTTTTTTTTTTTTTAAAGCACTTGTACACTGTGCAGCAAAGGAAGGCAGCTAGTACATCTATGGAGTGGGTAAAAATGTCCATTAACAATGTTCTAACTATTCACACACTTACTCTGGACTCATATATGCATGACTGGCAGTATACCCTGGTGACTGAAGAAGGCCAAATGCTTCCTGGCTTGTATCAGAAACTGTGTGGTCAGCAGGACCAGGGCAGTGATTGTCTCCTTGTACTTGGTTCTGGTGCTGCCAAACCTTGAGTTTTGGGCCCCTCGCTACAAAAAGGACATTAGGCTTCCAGAGCAGGTCCAGAGAAGGGCAACAGAGGTAGCAAAGGGTCTGGAGCACAAGTCAGATGAAGAGCAGCTGAGGGAGCTGGGGTTGTTCAGCCTGGAGAAAAGCAGGCTCAGGGGAGACTTTATCACCCTCTACAACTGCCAAAGAAGTTGTAGCAAGGTGGGCGTTGGACTCTTCTCCCAAGTAACACACAACAGAACAAGAGGAAATGGCCTCAAGTTTCTCCAGGGCAGGTTTAGATTAGATATTAGGAAAAATTTTCACTGAAATGGCTTTCAAGCACTGGGACAGGTTGCCAGGGAAGTGGTTGAGTCACCATCCCTGGAGGTATTTAAGACATGTAAACATGATCCTTAAAGGCATGGTTTAGTGGTGGGCTTGGAGGCATTATGCAAACAGTTGGACTACATGATCTTAAAGGTCTTTTCCAGTCTAAATTGTTCTATGGTTCTACATGGTCTTTAGACAGCTTGCAAGTGAGACTGAATCTCATAGCATTACTCAGGTAGGCCTGATACTTCAATATGGTTTGTCGTGGTCTCAAGCAGAGGGAATTAGGACTTGAAACATTTCGACCTTCTGCTTTAGGTCAGAATGAAGAAAATACCTCACTCAGGAAGATTCATGTCTTAAAGTACTGATTTCAGTTATTAGCATGTTTCTTCCATTCAAAAACCATGAATAAAGCCTGGAGTACCTGGTCTGTTAGTCTGGGTGTTGTACTTATAAGAAGTAGCTTGTCAAAATAATCCTTACAGTGCATCATATTCATTTCTTTAGACAGAGAGCAGCTGTCAGTGAGAAGAACCATTCCTGCCCACACCTTCAGAACTGTGCTCTTCTCCTGCAAAATGGAGAAGGAAACATTCCTGTTAACAAACTTTCAGATGTCAAAGTGCTTGCATAACTGGCATCAGTCTTGACAGCACCTCTGTTTGTGACTGTTACAGGCAGTGCTTTATAAAAAGAATGTTTAGTGGAAAGATATTTTTAAAACAATAACCTAACGAGCTGTGCTCAAGAAGTCATCAAAAGAACAGGATTCTCATCCTGTTATCTCCTTCAGGAGGAGTGGGTGATGGTTGTTGATGAAATATAGAGCATCAGTAAGGCAGAGCTGTCTTCTGGTGTTATCACTTGGTCAGGGAGCAAATCCAGTTGCCAGCCAGGAAAGCAGACACTCACTGGCAGAGTGTACAGAAAGTTGGTTTGTTCTTATCTTCTTTGTGCAAGGAAATTGAGAGATGACAGCCCTCCAGATACAGGGAGCCATGAACATCTGTCTCCATCACCATCCCTTTATCCCTAGAATAACTCCTTAGAGTGAAAAAGAGGCTTTGATCAACTGAAATTCTACTGCAGTGGAATAGCTCCACAGAAGTGGAACTTAAAGTAAAAAAAATCAGATATACAGATAAACTTCAGTGGTCCTACAATTCCACCTTACAAAAAAACAAAAGTCACAGAGAATTTCCAAAACACCAGAGTTTTTCCCATTATTCTGCTAAATAATAAGTGCTTAATATATTCATAAGTTCCTATGGGATCATCACGGATATGACATTTTACCTTTTTGATGTTATTTATAGTGATGCATTAAACTAATGAGCTCACCCAATTCCAGAAGTGTGTTTTCCTTATTTGCTAAAGGATTATCACACTTCAGGTCCAGATCAACCAGAGTTTGCTTGATGAAGTCACAGCACACCTCATTAATTTTACTTTTCTCTTAAATAATTCTTGGGGG
This sequence comes from Polioptila caerulea, assembly GCA_013397295.1. Taxonomy (NCBI): domain Eukaryota; kingdom Metazoa; phylum Chordata; class Aves; order Passeriformes; family Certhiidae; genus Polioptila; species Polioptila caerulea. The sequence continues at coordinate 32,230 of VYXF01009643.1, forward strand.
ATGCAAACCTCTACCTCTTGGATCCCCAAATACCTCAGCTTTACAGAAGTGAAGGAGACTACAGACTGTTAGTCAGAGGAGGAGCATCTGGATCAGATGCTCTGGACAAGCAGGCGTGTCAGACCTCCAAACACAAAGCAGCGCCTCCAGGGTGGGGCGGAGGGAGAAGATCAGGGGCAGAACTCTCCACGGCAGAGAGCCACTGCCCCCTGAGGGCTGGCTGTAGGAAGAGAAGGAGCACACACAAACAAGGATTTCCATGGGCCTTAGAGATCCTGCTGAATTACTGAAGTAATTAATGAAGCGATTTCATTGGGCTGAAGGAGAATTGATGATCAGTGGATTTACCAGTATTTCAGAACGGTGCAAAGGCCATGGTGGATTTGTGTCACTCTTAATGAGAAGGGTACTAATAAAAACCTCAGGTGTCTATGCAGCTGTTTTTACAGACTAATATCTAAGGATATTTAATAAATAAGCCAAATTCTGTTGGGATTAGTCACAGATTAAAAAAATATTAGAGTAGAATACACGTGCATTGGGAATAAGATCTCCTAAATCTTGATGCCTTAGAAAAAAATTACAGTTCCTTGGAAATTTATTTTTTCAAAATAATCCTAACTGTTTTCCTAAAGAAAACAGAGTTCACAAAATAAGGCTTCTTGAAACACTAACACAATTATACCTCTACAACAATTACATTTCAATTAGCAGCCAATACCTGATTCCCTGACAGTTAGGAGAGGCAGGGGATTTTGCCCTCAATGCCTGACCAAATTACAAATACCCCATGAGACTCAGAGAGAAAACAGCAAAAAGAGAGAAGACTCGAAATAACTGCGGATTGAATGGAGCTGACTTCCATCTCCCAATGCATACTGTGAACTCTACAATGAGTTCTGCATGTAACCCCAAGTAACATAAAATCACAGAATGGCTTGGGTGCATTCAACCAGAGTATGTGTTTCTCTCACTTTTTTCACCCTCATTTCTTCCTGACATATTGTTTTAACACTGTTGACATATTATAAATTAACTTTTGATGTAATATTATCCTTAAAACATCATATGCATCTTAGTGCAGATTCCAGTAATGGTTGCACAGTAAAGCCCAACGTGAAATTTGCAGATAAAACTTGTTTAAACTTGTTATGTTTCACAATGGACTTAATGAATGCAGCTGTCCAGATACCATTTTCCAGCACATCTCATTACAAAACAGAGGCTAACTTCTGCAAGCAAAGCATTTACAAAGCACTTGAAAAATACAGTCCCATCCACTCTGATCCCTTCAGCTTCTCAGTTCCAGCTCTGCTTTTCAGCTGCCACGATTTTCTGACAGGAAAAATCCAAACATATATGAAAGATAAAACAACAAAAGAGCAAAAACAAGAACAAAACCCAAAGAACACAAACACACCCTTAAGAAAAAAAAACAAAGTGAGTTGGGAAATAATCTTAACAGCAGGGAACTTCCATTGCTCTACCACATTGGTGAGTGGCACTGTGGTGGAATGCTGAAGGAAAAATATCCTCACACCCTACAATTAAACCATGGATGTGTCTGCAATGAGTCTTCTGACCAGGGTATGACATTGCAACAGCTGTGCAGTGGTTACACTAGAGTTTAGATTCAGAGGTGTATAGCTGCTTTCCAATAAGAACCTTTAGCAGTGGAGATGGAAAACAATGTATTGCAAAGGTACGGAGCCTGGTTAACTTCACAGAAGTACTGCAAAACCTTCTTTAATTTCTACATGTTACAAAGCAGAAGGAAATGCTTGGGAGGGTCAAATTGGGCAGGGACAGTAACCATCATTAGACTTTTATAAAGATATTTTCCCCATTGGGGTTATGTAATGATTTGTTTGTTTTATAGCTGAAGGTCTCATGTAAAATTTAATTACCTTTATGATATTGTGGGATTCCTTTTTTTATAAAGATAAAATAATTTTGAATTTTTGTCCATAATTTTCTGAGTAGCATTTTTTTACCACACCTAGCTAATCAAGCTTTACAGCTCTTTGTGTTTAACCCTAAGGTAAACTCATCACAATATTTACATCAACACCCTTGGGTTGAAAGCACATAAGGCATGAATCACAGTCTCTGTGGAATTCTCGACAGAAGTCCTGGTTTGTGTGACATTATACAACTCTTAGCTGACTTAACTTTGATGGCCAACAATGCAATAACCAGTTCAGAAAACAAAAAAAAAACCCCAACCCAATAAATAAAAAAATCTACCACCTGGATGTGCTGTTGAGCTTCACAGCAACCATGGATTAAAAAGTGCAATAGTCAAAAACATCAGCGTGATTACAAACCCACAAAACTACAGAAGATGGAGTACATGACAAATAACTAATAATCCATTTTTATCTATATAATTTATATTAAATATATATTTATATAGTAATGATAATAATTTACAAAGCTTATCGTTTGCAAGAGAACATGTTCCCATATGTCTCCCTTATTACTAACCCCAAATCTAACAGATGTATTTTGCCCTGAAATTGAGAAGATCCTCTGTCAGATACATTTGGAGGAAATAAGCTCGTGCCAAATACCATTTTACAGTGAGCCTGCTAAATTCAGCAGTCTACTCTAGCTCAAGGTCTTGTCATACCACATTTGAAGATTACAAATGTAGCAGGTGATGTCTCCTTAAGGAGTGGATGGAGAGTCATTGCAGTGCCATGTAAGGGGACACTACTCCCTTTAAAGGATTTGAAAAATGCGACAGGTATGAAAAAGCACCCAGGTATGTGTGTCAGTGCACAGACTGTATTCCTGCGGCAGGTTTTTTTTTCTAAGGAGAAAACAGTACAGGCTCCTGTTGCTTATATGGAGCCTAGGGAGATATCAGCATTTCCCTTCCTACCAGTTGCTGGGCCCTGATCACAAAGATGCAAAACAAGAACACTTCTTCAAAACATGAGCATATCTTTATATAAATCATTTGTTGTATCAATTCATCAGCTGCTACTTTACATGTCCACCAGTAAGTTAGCCTAACCATTCTCAAGGTTTTCATAGATTTCACAAAACTTTGACACTTTCTATGTTCAGCCTCAGTTTATTCCTTAATATATTTGTTCTTACACCACCATTGGCCTTCCAACTTTATCTCCCTTCTCTAAGTTGCTTTCATGTAGAACAGACAGGTCCATTCTCAACTGTTGCTGGGACAAATAAATTAATCTACAGTCATTCAGTGCCCTCTCAAATGGCAGGTTTTCCCTTTCCTATACATATTCCTTCATCCATGCATCTGCTGTGACTTTATTTTCCTCAAATATGGGTGACATGACAACATAAAACTGCTCTCCATAAAAACCTATCAGAACTTTGTTCAACAGTATCTCCCTTTTTCCACTGGAAATGTTTCAAACTCCAACACTCTAGATCTCATTACCTTTTTCAAATACAAGACATATCAATATCAAGTTCTGATTAAACATTGCTTCCTGTATTTGCTTTTCTTCCTCTTGAGGAGTTCAAAGTGCCTCAACCAGCACTTTTTGAATTTATGTGATTAAAATTCTAGCCTGGTGTAACATTTGCCACATCAAAAGCAACAGAGTTCGCAATACTTCTGCCCCAGTTTAAGATTTTTAGGTTCGGCTCCAGATAAATTTTTCACCAACTAGAGTTGATAGACTCTAAAGATTTTGCACTGAACTATAAAAACTTAAAGTTCAACATAACAACATTGCTCGGCTATGAACAAATTTGGAGATATTGGAGAAATAGAAAAATGTATTCAGCCATCCTATTCCAAGGTACAGCACCCTTAAGGAAACACCACAACCTTTTATTCTGTGCTCCCACATTATCCCAGGCAGCGCTTTTCCAAGGACACTGAGACCTTTACTAAGACTTCTGCTCCACAGAACTGGCTTATACACACTCAGCAGCAGGTCACCAGTGGTTTGCCCTCTCTGACACCTCATCAGAAGATTCTGCTCCCTCCTTTGCCCTGGATCTCCCGTTTATCTGCTGCTGCCCTGAGCAACCTAACAAAGTAGCACACCTTTTACCTTCACAGCATTATGGGTCTTGCATTTTAGAATCACTGCAGATACAATAAGACCTGTGTTAGGGAAGTGACTGGAGATGCTGCCAGATCTACTGCCACACAGCAGTCTGCCTTTGACACTGCAAGGGCAGACAAAAAAGGAGATCTTTTCATAGGAAGTCATGTTTTCTTGTTAGAGTATGATATCCCATTAGCCATTTTATGTTGTTCCTTCACTACTTCAAGATTCAAAAATCCACAACAGGAATTATTATAAAACCTTACAAAGTATTTTCTTTAAAAAAATATAAGAATTAATTGCTTCCATATACAACAGTGTCAACAAGTGAACTTACAAAATCTTAGCTGCTAAGCACTTTGCTGAAAAGAAGATTCAGCTAGAGCTTATCAGCCACATAGAAAATGGTCATCATCTGCAGAGGAAAACCACATATTATTGTGGATGCAAAATGATCCTTATCTGTGGCAATCTAGAAACCCCACAAAAGGAAGGCTGCTTTACCTGTAATACCTGTTGATGTGAGTAGATGCAGATGCAGGCAGTGTGCTCTTTTTCCAGGGTTATCACAGCTTATCAGATCAGAGGCTGAAGTATCTGGTTAATTCAATTAGTCCAACTTAAAAACAAGAAGTTTTTACCAACTCTTCTTAAAATTATTCTGCTGTAGGGACAATTAAAGTAAGGTGGTTGTGATTCCCACGTGAGTCAGTTGAATTCACTAGCACAACTTCCAACTCTTACTCAGATAGCAAAAACCACAGTTCTTGACCTTGAAAACTTGGTCACTTCCAATTTCTCAGCTGAAATGGATTTTCCAAATTTTTAAGATTCTTTAGGAAGTAACTGGTATTATCTTGCTCCTCCTCCCCTTGATTAGGTGGTCTATAGTAAACAGTAAATATAAGGTTTTCTTTCTTGGATCAGCCCCTGATTTTCACTCACAAACTATCAACCTAGTTGTCTCTGACAAGTGTACTTAAGAAAAAATGTGAAGAGCATGTGAGAAAAACTAATATTTATTAAAAGGAAAACACAAAAAATGTATTAAGAATCATACCCATCTCTAAGCCCTCACACAATTTCCTAAGACAAATCACCTGTCCTCAGTTTTAAATATAAAATCAGTACATTCAGCTCAATGTAAAAGCCATCAAATTAACAGTGCTTGTTTGCCACTCTTCTGCATTATGTATTTTCCAGCTGCTTAATTCAGTACTTTTTTCAGGGCTTTATGCAAAGTGAGGTGAATCCCATTCCACAGCACAGCATCATCTGACACTATTTTATTAATTCACATTCATAAGGTGTGCCTACCTTGACTATTGACGTTTCTAAAACACATAGACACAAAAACTCCTTCAATCAAAGGTCTGGGTGAATTACAAGCCAAAGTGTAAGGAAAAAATATCTCATTCAAACCCTTCAAAGGAGACTCCCTTCCTCTTACACAGAAAGAGAAAGCTGATACTTAGAGTATTTTCAGCACAGTTTCATCACCTCACAATAATCAAACTATAGGAAGTAGTAACAAAATCCCACCATTTGTTTTTATGGTTAAATATAAAAAATATTTATTTCCTTGAAAAAAAATTGTTTACCAAAATAAGATACTCTGTATAGAATTTCCGGGAGACTAAAAGCCATTGAAATCCTTTAGAAGAGTAGAAAGTAAATTGAAACCATGAATGGCAAAATGGGAAGCAGATAGTAACTGTTTAGTCTTGAAAGTACATGGGCATCAGCCAGTAGCTAGTTGAAAGCAAAAGGAGACAAGTCCCCTCTCAGTGTGCAGTTTTTATCTGTAGAGTTCTTTTTAGGATGACATATTTAGGATGTAGAAGTTCATGAAATGAGGTTCAAAAGCAAGAGATACAAGTACAGAAGGCATCTGTTTCCTCAAACAACAACACAACTCTGACAAAAAGAGGTGCATCTCTCAGTAGAGTCAGGGAGATCCCTTTCCAGATGCTTGAACAGTTTGGATAGACCTCCTGAATCACCTGGAACCAGCCACCATGATTTGAGATACTAAGCTAGGTAATTCTTCACACGAGGAAGCAACATCCATGCTGTACTGCACATCCCTTGAGTTTTCATCACAGCACACAGCCTGGAATGAGTTTTCAGTGTCAGGTGTAGTACTCCCTCCCCAGGAAGACAGTTTCCAGCTATTCACTTCCAGTATTCTGTCTTGAACCTCATGGCTTTTGTACACTGCAGCCTCTCTGCATCCTCAGCCTTGGAAACTGCTCATGTATTTGACTTATTGATGACTTTCTTCAGCTTTCTCCTTTGCAGAGCCAAGTTCAGGGTTTTGAGGAGAGTGTCCTTGTTGTTCAGAACATTGTAGCGATTCACTTCCACTAATCTGCTGAAATCATGTGGCTCAAAGGTGAAGTTTAGTGTACGGTAAGGGGAATCTTTTGACTCAATCATAAAGTCACCAAAGGATTTCTCTTCTTCTGACTCACGTTCAACTCCTGCAGCAAGAAAGAAAAAGAAAAAAAAAAAAAATCACAAAAAAACCCCTGCTGTGGTAGAATCATTTTAGTTGAATTCTGCTAGGAAGATATCAGAGATAATTCTGTTGAAACTTAACTTTTTCCCCAAAGCTCCTCCTCAGAGATACCAGCTCCTTCCAAAATATTTGGAAGCTGAAGGGGCAAAGTATTGTTACCCTTTCTATTTCCACTAGGCTCCAAAACACAGTACTAAAATACATTTTCATTGTAATAGATTATTACATTCATCTTTGAGTATTACGCTCAAAATAAGGAATATAAAGCTCAATTCTCCCTGGAAGTGCTGCTCTACACTAAAATGAAAGACAAACCTCAAACTCAACTGGCCCTAGGAGTACCTTGCCCCTTAAATTTAAATATCAGTCTTAAAAGATGAACATTAAAGTAGTTAACTACAAACAGTTTTGTGGGGAGAGGGGAGTTGTGAGCCTCTTCTCTCATCCTGACCTTCAAAAAACTACTGGAAACTGATTCTGCCTTAAAAGTAAGCGACAATTTAACAATTACAGAGAAATATTAAGAAGAATGAAAAGAGGAACGTTGATCTCACTGAATTTTCCCCATCAGCACTCCCAAAGAATTGTTAGAAGAGTGTTTTAGGATGCAGCTTGCTTACCTGGAGCTTTGTATTTTTGGAAAGTATCATTCACCAGTGGGAAATGGAGTACAATTGGAGCCTTTGGATTATTATCATCCACAAACATGTAACACTCTTTTGGCTTCTTTTCATCTTCCTCACTAAATTCGATTTTTGGAAAAGGAATTTCCCGCTCCTCACAGTATTTCTGAGTCAGCTCTAAAACCTGTTATCAGAGAAAAAAAGATAATTGCAACACCAGCAACACTTCCAAGATCATCTAACAACAATCCCCAAAGGGAAAGAGACTTAAAAAAAAAAAAAAAAAGAAAAAGAAAGGAAGTGATAGAAACTCAGCTTCAAATCAGCAGAAAAAATTTCTCTGGCTGGTAATATAGAAGAATGAAGAGCAGAACTGCAACAAACGTCAACAAACATCAAGACTGCAGCCGACATTTTTTATGCTTTCCTACTCTAAATCTATTCACCTTGACTTCTTTGCACTTAATAATGAACACTTATATGCAAGAAAATAGCTTGTTTGCATTTCCCCAGTAGCCACTCTTTCTTCAGAAGCACATATCTAAGTAACAATGATCTTATGGGCCAAACAAATAATCTGATTTTACTTAATCTGTTTAGGCTTCTGAAAATTTTTGAATCTTCTTAACAGTTGTCAACTTTCTATTTTCTCATTACCTTCACAGGAAAAAGCATAGCAAAATAACATTTGAAAAGTCTTTTCATGAGAAGACAGGCTGAGAGAGGTGGGGCTGTTCAGCCTGGAGAAGAGAAGGCACTGGAGAGACCTTCCAACACCTTCCAGTCCTAAAGGAGGCTTACAGGAGCTGGAGAGTGCCTTTTCACAAGGGCATGTAGTGACAGCACAAGGGAGAAACAGCCTTAAGCTGAAGTAGGGTAGGTTTAGATTACATATTAGGAAGAAGGTCTTCACTGAGGGTGGTGAGACACTGGCACAGGCTGCCCAGAAAAGCTGTGGACTCCCCATCGCTGGAAATGTCCAAGGCCAGGGTGGATAGGACTTTAAGCAAAATGGTCTAGAGGAAGGTGTTCCTGCCCATGGCTGGAGCGCTGAAATGAGATGATCCTTACTGTCCCTTCCAACGCAAACCATTCTGTGATTCCACAAAAGATGTAAGGATTTATTTTCATTAATTTGTCCATCAGTATTTGTATTCAGCTTCAACTGATCTGCTGCCACTGAGAATGATTCTGTGCTTTCATGTTCATGCAATAATGCTCAGCTACATCTCTCACCTCAAATGGAGCTTCCCAGGAAAAATTGAATGACAAAATAACATCCACATCCCTCTCTGGCTGAAGTACCAAAGGAAAGGGAGAGTTGATGGAAAAGCCACCATCCACTAAATACAAGCTCTCTTCCATGGGAGTCAGCTGGTTGGGAAATGCATCCAGGTGAGTACCTGTAAGACACTCCAAGCAACACAAGTAACTATATTGATTCATTATACATGTCTTGGCAGCAGAAATTAACAAAGCTCGTATTAATGTTACAAGAAGAAAAAAGACATTCCAACATGCACCTTCATCTGAGACAGACCTATAAAGTCTGATGATGAGCTTGCTTTACATAACACAACAAATACAGTGGATCAAAATTTTTTGCTATGGCATAAGAGGGGGATATATTCCCTGGCTTCAGCAGAAAAAAGTCAAGCTCACTTATGTTCCGTGACATCAGGATATTATATAGTGTGTTAATATTTTGTGATAGTCAGATACACATAAACTCCTTTACCTCTCCAAGTCACAAATTTCTTGATGTTAACATAATCTTTATGAAGATACAATCCCTTCATGAAGTTGAAGGTTTCTCCACAGGTGACCCGGGATTTGAAGAAATCCTGAAAAATTTGTAACAAGGGGCCCCCAGGTATAACCAAGCGAGTCTTCAGTCGTGCTGGGTCTCGGAAATGGAATCTTCGGCAGTCATCTGCAGAAATCACAGAAGGATGCAGAACATACACAGAATGCCAGCTCCAACACTTCAATCAGGCCTTTTTCTACAACATTTAATCAGTTGTCTTAAGGCTGAATTTGTCCTCCAATAATAAGGGTATTGCAATGAAATTAAAATAAGATGCATATTCCATAGCTGGATTATTTACTAGCCCTGTTTAACGGGAAAAGCATTACTCATAAAGCACTGCCCATATTAATTTCAAACCCACACAAAGAAACCCTTTTTACCAAGTGACAACCACTTCTGCCACATAAGACATCAGTCAACCACACACAGTAGCATTTATAACTACACAAAATAGTTATAAAAAACCAAAAAGGGTGGGGTGTGCTGGGGGTACCAGGGCTGGAAAAGCAGAGAAAAAAAAAATCCCTTCTTCCACTAGTTACTAGAAGACCATAACTATGCACTTGAACAAGTCCCAGCCTCTAAAACACTTTTCACTATAATGAACCAACGGAGGCCAATGAATAAGCATACAACCAGCTTACACAATATTACAAAAAGCAGACCATGGAGGAAACTGAAAGCTTCTCTTTCCATCTCCTGCTTAGCAATCCAGCTTCTAGTCCTCCTCTTCTAAGGATTATGATGCCTGCACTTTATTATGTGTTTAAGACAGCTCTCAGAACTAGTCCAAATTTATGGTCAAAGTCAGATATAAATTCTTTCTAAAAGGTGAGGAAGCGCACTAAAGAAACAATTTCTCTCTTCCCTGTAAGAGTGATCTAAGGGAACAACACACAATAAAAGAGATCTTTCCCAATCCACCCTTTGTGCTAATCTTGGAAACTACATACAGCACATTTTTGCATCATATCATTTGTGATCACTACAGAATCAGCAATCTTCTGAAAAATTCAACAATTTTTATGTATGTTCTTACCTACAACTTTGATAACATCTTTGAAAGAATCTAGAAAGCTCAGCCCTATACCAACCACTTTCAGGCAGATATCATCCAAGCTTGCAGCAAAGGCACTGCCCCACATTCCTGCAGAAGAAATGCAGAATTTATTACTCAAAAGGTATTTCACAGTGTAACCAAAAGGCCTATAATTCACCTGACATTTTTATGGGAGAGGGCTGTCACTTTATCCCAACTATTCCAATAGTTTGAGTTAAAATCTTGGTGTTAATCATGTGAAAAATTATGACATATTTTACAATATGACATATAATGCAGGAAATTTTCCAAGAGAAAAGCATGGAAAAGACACTAAGAGAACAGGAAGACTGACAATAGACATTTTTGACAGGCAGCTGTAATAGAGTCATCCTGCTGACTCGGGACATCAGACTGTAACACTATGAATGAACTATGGACCTAAAGCTCTAAAGAAACATATGACATAAATTTCACTTCTTCAGGTTCTTTTGGCAGGGAAAAAAGACATGGACTTGAATTTTTAAGTCCCCAAAGCAGAAAGTTCCTTTCTGTCTCCTTATATGATAATCTAATCATTATCATAAGATCATACCTTGCAGAAAACAAATCCTGGGCTCTGGATGTTTCTGGACAAGCCGGCCCATGAAGAATTCACTGTCAAAATCCTCTGTTCGAACAAAAGCTCCGTATTTGCGAAATCCAACTTCATAGGGAGTGAACTCACACCATTCTAAGAACAAGGCAACACGATATTTACTCATCTCAGAGTAAACATGACTGAAAATATTTATCTGATATCTGTTCACACAGGGGAGACAGAAGGGACTCTCCCCCCACTTTTCACAATCACTATGGATTTCTCTGCCCCTGTTCTCTAGCTTCTATGTACATATGATTAACAAAAACTCTTGTGAAGGCTTTCATTCCATCTTTACTTTGTTACTACAGAAACACCTTTCTTATTTTATTTTAAACCATTTTGATGGCTCCCTTTTCCACCCAAAATGGAAGCTACATTATTTTTCTCAGCATTTCTTTGCACTACAAACCATCTCCCAGAAACTACTACAGTACTGGCTTGAAAACTCAACTGACCCACTGCATCAGACTTCATTGTCTGCTTATCAAAATACCCCCTCATGCGCGAAAGATTTCCACAACGAGTTGAAAAAGAAGGGTCATCCAGTCCAACTCCTGGGCCTGCACAGATCAACCCAACAAAACACAGCATGCATCTGCAAGCATTATCCAAATTCTTCTTCAACTCTGGCAGGCTGGATCAAATTCAATTCACTGCCATACACTCACTCCTCCAGAATAAAACAAACAAGTCCCCTAGTGGTACACAGATGGACACAAGCATTTGTGGTCCTGTCTCACTCATCTATCCCCACTTGTTGCATCATATTTTCAATGAAGGACTGGTCTTCATATTTTTACTGTAAGAACTCAGGCCACTAAAACATACAATTTTGATGATGCATATTACAAGGTGGACAATTCATCATTTTACATGAATCCTACACTAATTTTTTATCTGAGACTATAGAAGAAGGTGGTTTCCTTATCACCAAGGACTCTTATTCTTTGATTCAGACAGAGACACATGTATTACAGGAATCTTCTCAGCTCCTGAAAATTTCAGGCAGTTTCTAGCAAAACGTGTGGAGTGGCCAACAGTTCTGAATCTCATTTCTCCATTTTAGCCATGATCAAGACATTTGCTGTTAGGATGGTAATACTTTGTCAATCAGTTTCCTATTGCCCCTTGCACTACCAACTGCTGCTTGAGCCGCATTTCCTGTTTTCAGCTCCCTGCTACCCAAGAAACTGGACAGATGAAATAAATGTATGGACTTTAGCAAACAAAAATAAATTCCCATGTTCATACCTGCAAAGTCACCACTGCTCATATTAGGTCTCACATTGACAGCTGCATAGATAGGATAAGGGTTCTGGGCCCATTTCACTGCTTCTTGCTGATCAGACAGCTTTGATGGATCTTCCTGGTCACAAGCAAGGAAGGAGGAGCCCATTGAAGTCAGGTAAATTCTGTACCCATAGTTTGATAATTGCTTTTGCAATAATAAGCTTTGGCTTAGAATTTCTGATTTCCAACACTACTAATTTGAAGTCCCTTTTCCACTCCACTGTCCAGATATGTGGTTAGATTTGTCAAAAACATTTCTGAAGCTGTATATTTAGAATGCCTAATGTTATTAATAAACTAGTTATCCCTCTGATTTTCAATCTCAATTACACAGAAAATACTGCACAGTAACTCCATTCTGCAAAACTAACATCATTCTGTCAGGCTTAACCTGCCCAGTACAAAATCTATTCTTTTAATAATAGTCATTCCAAATAAACACTGCATTCTTCTGTAACAGTGATCCACATGAACTAAAAATTCTTTACTAAAGAAGATACCTTGTTTATTCCACAGTACAGCCTATACAAAGGTGGAGAGTAATTGGTTTCTTGACTCTAAACACATGGGTTGATAGAGTGCCCACTTCAAAGACAAAAAGCAGTACACATCCAAACAAGAATGCTCCTACCTTCTGTTGTAGGAAATATTCCACAATAAGGCCCCACAAATCTGTAAAGGAAACCTTCCGTCCAGTGACCTCCATTGCATTCAGCTCCTGGAAATAGTATTTCAGTCGTTCTGGGGAAAATGCCCCTGCTTTGCTGCTGGACACAGTACCCTGAGCTCTTCTGATTGCGTCTTGAAGGTCTTTCTGTGACCAGTCAGGGTCTTGGTACAGTGTCGATAAACACCTGAAAATGCTTTTATTAATATCATCAGTAATAAAGACCCCTGTGCTAACAGTAATTTTAGCTAGTTATAACTGGTGTTGCAGCACTTGAAAAGTCTAGCTAAAAGAAAAGTGAAGAATCCATAAATAAAAGATCTCTGAACTCGAATTGTGCTTAAAACCCTGACACCTATAGGACATCTTCATCCTCATTGCTAACCTGCTTTCCTAAGATGTTCCAAGCATCCTAGACTAGCATCCATGAACCAGTTCATAAACATTTGTTAACTCCAGAACAGAACAACCACAATGTGCTGGTTGATGGCAGGGTGCAGTGTGCAGCAATAGAGGCCATGGCCTTCACCAGAAAACAGGTCTGATTAAAGGAGAAGCAAGTTTGGATCGCTGACTATCTGTACAAACAGATGCCTACATTTGTTTGGAAGTGTCTCTGAACCAGAAGGGGCAGGAGAACGAGGTACAGAGGAGTTAATTTAACACACAAAGCTTGGAAGGAAGGATTACGCTGTCAGGTTGCACAACTCCTCTATGAAATCGTTTCACAAAAACAAGGGGTGACTTCATCACAAACTCCAAGAACTGGGCGACTGAAACATTCTAGCCACATCTAATGTTTCAGCACATTGCTCTAGTCCACAAAAGGGCAAGACAGTCCCATGCCTCTCTTCAGCCTCTAGGCCATTTTGGACATGGTGGCCTGTGTGGACATGTTTCCAGTGACTCGCACCACCCCAGTTATCTTCTCGGTGAGAGTCGGGGAATGAGGAACACTTAAGTCAGTGCTCTGAGGTCCTACACAGCAGTTTTATTCATACAATACATTCTGATATTCAGCTGTCAGACTGCACAGATTCATAATTTTAGCAGCAGCTGTATGGGTTGGACAGGATACTGGGTCTCTTAGACTGCTCAGGATCCCCAACAGAACTCACAGTTGAAAACTGGTAAAATACTTGATTTGCTGTCTGCCTCCAGACAGGACAAATATAATTTTGGCCTTACTTTGCATCAACACTACCATTTCACCCCTAAGTTTCTGAACCAGAACTGCACGTAGCTTACCAAGTAGAGCCAGAAATCCCACAGAGGTATACTGCAGCATCCAGAAGGCCCAGCTGCTGCAGCCCAGCAAGGCTGCCATAGAATGATGTCAGTGCTCTCATCCCACCTCCGGAGCCCAGCACAGCTATGACTGGAACCTACAGACAGCAAACTCAGGAGTCACAACCACAGGCTTTTGATTGCAAATAAATTACAGAACTAATCACGTTTCAGTCTCATTTGAATAAAAAAATAGAGATATAAACTTCTATTTCTATCTACATTACAAATAATTTTGTGTTTGATTTCAAGCTGAACTTCTTTCTCTATTTTGCAATTGAAATCTGTTGCTCACTATAAAGTATAGCACGGCCATCTGAGGGACAGTAATCTACTGAAATTGTTATATATATTATCACACATTTACTTTTATACAATACACATGTAAGAGGCAATTATTCTTGTAACAGCAGCCAAATACCACTGAGCAAGGTATCAGGATACATAGATGTAAGTTTCTTCAATTAAGCAATTAAGAATCTGTTCCTCTGGTGTGCGTTTTATTTTAAACATTCTGAAACAAAATTTCCCATCACTATTCCAAGCCTAAAGCCCATGATACAAGAGTTCCAGTAAAGTACAGACAACCTGAAATTTCAAAGTTTTGTGTTCCAAAACATACACACCCCCCTCAAAATTTAAGAAATATAAAAACATTTAGACTTTAGAACTGAACTGTACCAGAGATCTGTCTCACACCATAGTGAATGCAAACCATTTTTTTTGTTGGTTACAAGAAAGGATTCCTACACTGTCTAATTATCAACCAAGCCTAAAGGATTTTACCAATATCACCGCAGGACTGTGCTCAATACCTCATCTTTTGGAGGGGATTCTCTCAAGTGAAGAGTCCTCCTCAGTGCCTCAGAAACTATTTTCTTCCTTTTGTCCAAAAATTCTCTCTCCTCTTTACAGAGATCAAAACCCAGACGTATATCAAGATCCCAAGTGCTGAAATAGAAGTTAAGAAAAAAAAAACCTTGAAATTTTGGAGGATTCGTAATCAGTATGGAAAAGCAATTTTTGTGAATACACAATCTAGGTGCAGATCTGAACTGGATCAGGTGAAATTTTAGTGCATACACAAGCTATTTTGTACAACACCTTTTGGAAGTAAAAATTAAATTGTCCATCCTGTATTTCTCCTTTAATATTTAAATTGGAAGTTTCTGCCAAACAGTACTCAGATTAAGCGTCAAGAATTTCACAAAGGAAGGAAAGACTCTTAGTATGTGAAGATTAGGAACAACTAACATCACTGTATCAACATGAACATGAAATGAGGGGAAGAGGGATTTTAAAACACAAGATTCTGAACTTAAGAGGCAGAAGGGGGCAACTGAATACCCATTAACTTGTTATGAGTTTGTAAAACAGAAGCAGGATCTTCAATCAATGACTGGATACCAAATGACCCTATGAACTTACAAGCCAACTTCTCCGTTTTCTGAGGTTTTTTTCCTTTTTACTCCTTTCTTGCACCCTTCATCTATTTTGTAGTTCAAGCTCTTCACACACAGAGATGTCCTTTCCTATCCCCCAGTACATCACTGCACGTATTCTGGGAAGTATCTGTGCCTGACAAAACTACTTAATATTAACACCAACAGCTATTTTACATTTAAGTATTAGGAACACAAAATTTTTACAGATGTCAGCAGGATTGACACCAGTAAAATAGATAGTATCTGCAAAGTAAAGAGTTATAGCCTTCAGAAAATTCTCTAATATATTTTATGTTAATCCATCCCAAGAGATCAACGGAGTGAACAGACCTCCCCAGAATAGCAAGGAGAGTCAGTCCATTCCTTTACTATGAAAAAAAAGGCCTTTCCTGATTTTCAAAGGACTATGGGGTTCTCACTCACCTCTCTTCAGTTTTCAAACTCACATCCAAACTTTTTCCCTGTGAAAAGAGAGAACACATCTTGAAATTGATAGCAATTACACAGATGGAACTACACAATTTAAGTTATAACATCAACAGGGTTACAATTTACTATCCAGAGCAGCTCCTCACCCACAAAACAACATCTCTGGAACACCTTTCATTGAACCTATTTCAGACATTTTTATCAGTCTCTGTACGAAGCAAAAACATACTCAGTGTGAAATAAATTATTTCTTCCACAAGGGTCTCACTTTTTCCCTCTTCTGACATTTTTGTTTCACATCCTTAAGAGACTTTTTTTCTTGGGAAAGTGACGAACTTTACACTTTATTTTGCAAGACTCAACCATGAAAATATATTTGGAAGAATTTCATTGAGTAATCTCATTACTTCATTCTAGACATCCAAGAAAACAGCGCTCCTGAGAATCACATGTTGCCTAACTTTCCAAACACCTAGAGGCAATGGGGGAAAAGGTTATCTCATGCACATTAAAGCAAGAGCAAAATATTGACATTACCTCTCCCAAGGAAATTATTCTATCAACTTTTTCTCCAATAGGAAGGGAATTAACTGGTAAAGTCCCCAGGCCCAGAACTGTAGTATGCTTTTCAATATCAGGGTTCACGCCATCCTAATAAAAAAAAAAAAACTCCTTATTTCAGATTCACAGAAAAAAGTTTTAAAAAGATAACTTTCATATGTTGAAACAGCAAATAATTCTTAATATCACTATAGCTAAATATTTATCAAAAGTCCAAGGCTTTTTGAGGGCATCCTGCTTTCTGCTTGACAGGTTTTTGCAGGGGTATTTCTTTCACTCATATAGTTTCTTTGTGGTTATTGTTGTTGTTATTTGGTTTAGTTTTAGGGTGGGGTTGTTTGTTGCTATTGGAGTTTTTTTAATATACCTGTCTGCCACAATTAAAAAGTCTTCAAGTACAAAATTTCCCCCACAGCAATTTGTGTTCTGGCATGTGTCAGAAAACTCACAACTTGCATTCCATCTTCCAAGCAGGATTTGGAAAAGATACCAAAAAAGGCAGCAGCATTGGACATAAATAAAAAATATCATAAAATAAGATAATTGCCTTAGGGACATGTGGTAGCATGTAATTTTAAAAGACTTCAAAAGCAGAGTGAATTAAAGCTTGCCAGGAAACATTTGAGTTTTCTGCCATGTAGCAAATGGCAAGATCTCTTAATACAGAGCTGTGAGCAGATTCCTAAACGTAAAGGGGCATATCAAAGCCTCTCATATCAGAGGGTCTCACAAGCCTACAGAGCCTCCAGGTGGGCTGGAGCCCACACACCAACCACAGGGCCCAGTCCTGGGGAGGAGACTGCACCTTAGAGAAAAAATAGGCTGTCACCCTTCTCACACCAAGGACTGAAGTCAGACCAGGAACTACCCACAGACTTCACAGGTGTCTTCTGACCAGTAACTGCTGTCCCTCTAAGCTCACGGGCCTCCTCCTAACAGGGGCAAATAACTTGCATTCAGGTTCAGGGCAAGCAACACTACAGCATTCCTGGCACTCTCCTACATCTGACGAGAGAGCAAAGGTCAGACTGAAGACTTTTGTGGTCTATGCCACTTGTTGAAGGAGCATGTTCTGCTAGCTACCAGAGTTGTTTGGCTGAGGTTTACCACCTGGGGCAATCTCCATGGTTGACCCCTACAGTATTTCTGCTTGCCTGGCTCTGAGTTTTTGACCACTCAAGCCCAAGTCTCTCTCTTCAGCTCATGTTTGCTGCCTAAACCCCCTGGCAAAGCTGTTGCTCCAAATCCTTCTCTGTGTCTTCTTCTCCACAGCTGCCTCTACAGTAGTCAAGATCACAATTTGCAATCATGCTACCCATTTGCTTGTTGGGATAAAGAAATAATAGAATAAAGAGTTTCCTTGCTCCCATTTTCGGAGAATGAATATTCAGTCACTACATGGGTACCTGGAGAAACTGTAAAATAAAAGACAAAGCTAAATAAACCTCTGCAAGTGGCAACTGACCTATGAGTTTCTAATAGAAAATAGTTCCTATGGAGTATCTCAAAAGATGAAAGTAAAGATGTCTACACGTAGCAGAGTAACATTTGCTTAATCCCTGAGTTTGAACAGATATTAAATCTTTGGAGAGTGTATACTCTTTAAGATAGTTTCACCTCCTTACACAATGTCAAAAATCCAATGCACAGTCTGACATTTCTTAAATAAACAAACAAAAAAAAAGTAGTGTCTAAAAAACAACAATAGAGAAAACATTATCTCTCTGTAATCTTTGTGGAATCAGCATGGATGCTTACCTGTAGGACAGATATGGTTTGCTCCAACTCCACTTGCAGTTCTGGACTCAATTCTTTATCCACATGAAAGACGAACGAGGTTCCATAATCCTTCTCATTTTCTGGTGTCCAAGGAATAGACAACTGCTTTTGATACGCCCCTGGGACAGACACCTTGACCTCATAGCACCCTGTGCATTAGAAATAGAAATTCAGAAACAGGGGCCATTTGTCGAAAATTGAGTACTTATTAAGTGTAGCTGAGACCATGAAAACACAAGCAAAAACTCTATTGTGTGGTACCCAGCAGAAAATACCCAATATAATTAATTATTGAAAATAAAACAAAAACTGACTTTAAAAGTCAATTTTGTAGTCAGTAAATTAAAATGCACTGTATAGACAGAGTCAAGGCTCCCCTCTCTCTTGAGGAACAAACTTGTTGAAGCACAGTCTTGACTTAAACTCTCCAAGCAGCCCTACCTTGCTGTTTCTCTTTTGTGTTTTCCTCTTTGTTGACAGTGCCTTGCAGACACAAGCAAGGATGAACCTGTGAAAAAAAAAAAAAAACAGCTCTGGTCATACAATTTTGAGTACACTTCTTTGTTGAAGTTTAATTCACCTACTGTATTAGTTGTAGGTTTACAGATGCAAACTGTCAAAAAAATATTAGGCATTGTTTTGTTATTTCAAATAAAGACCAAGTTTTGTTTCAGTAATTATTAGACAGGATTATTAGCTCTTGTTTCAAAATAAAAACCACCCTTTCTATTCCAGACACTGGGTTGTTCTACAACCAGTACTTCACAGTTACAAGTTATCAGCACCTGAGGTTTTTTTGGGTTTTTTGCCTTTTTTAAATGTATGTATGAGTACCTATTCAGAACCTGTTCAGATCCAAGCAAGCACTTCATAAATTCTGCCCCAGTTTGTCTGTGTCCTCACGAAATTTAGTGTCTCACACCATTCAGCCATCAACTTACCCTCTAGGACAGTAGATGAGAGATTGATTTTGACACAATTGCCCTAAAAGATAAGAAACTAGTCCACTGCTTGCATTAAGACTGACTTGCTGAGAGAAATTGGAACACAAAGGTTCCTTCCTATAAAATAGTTTTCACAACTGTGCTGTTAAATGCCACCAATTGATGACATTGATAAAAGCTTAGAAATAATATGTGTTAAAACAAGAAGAGGGACTCTTCCTGGACAGCATCTAGTCTAGAAAACATAGCACAATCTTCAAGACTCACTTGTCTGCTAAAGACATTGTTTACAACTTTTATAGCAACCTTACAGGGAAAAAACAAACAAAGACTTCAAAACAAAGAACTGCAGCTTTCGTTAAGTTGGTATCAAGCTTAAGGATTGTGGAAGATCTTTAAATCAACAAAGTGAAAAAGAGAGAGGCAGACCTTGGAGAGAATAGGAGCTATTTGGAAGTAGGACTATAATACTCAACAATCCTTCTCCTCCAGCTACTAAAAACTTATCTCCAGGAGCAAATCCAACACACATGATTCTGGTTTCCATGCACTCACCACAAGGACTCCGTTGGTCAATACTTCTGAAGGGGCATCTGAGCTGGGAAAGCAAGAGGTTTGCTGTAAGTGACAATTGATTCGATTTTGCTTCATCCTACTTTACAAATTAATTGGCTGAACAAGCACTGGGGTGCAAAGGTCCTCAGTGTAGGAGATCCAGGGGAACACCAAGCATATTTCCCATCACAAAATAATGGAAGCTTGGAAAAATTGAAGAAAAAAATCTGTCTGCAAAAATAAGCATGTGCTATAAGACCTCCCCATCTCAGTTATTCTGATAACCTAGAGAAAAGGTGAACTTGGGTAGAGTATCAGACAGATAAAGTACACATTTGTGTATTTTGCAAGGTTAACTGAGAACTTTCCACTCCTAAATAACTAACCCATACAGCATTCACTTACTTCCCATGAAGTCCAGCAGAATTTTATTTCTTTATTTGGCACTCCAAAAATTTTGGTGACCCCAAAAATTTAAGGATAACTTTGGTCAGCCATTAGTGAATCAAGTCAATCACCACGGAGAACTATAAAGTATTATCCTTTTTATGAGCAAGACTATCCCCACAGAGAAAAAGCAACTGACAACGTATTTGCAGAGCTCAAGTTCATTCAACTCCTCAGGTAAGACTCACCATTTCTCCAAGAAAAACTCTACATCCAGCTCTTCATTAGCCTTTGAAAATAAAAGTTGGATATTGGTGACCTTCGACCCTGAATATATTACTAAGAGACATTTTTCCAAGAGATCAAGCTCTTTGCCTGTCACATAGTTACAGTAACTTCCTGTTAAAATAACTGAGTTTGCTCCTTTTATAAAAGCTCCAGTTAAAATTTGAAATGGTTAAATGTAGCCTTTAACCTTTAAATATTCCTCTTCTCCTGGATGTGTCTTACATGACCTGACACATCTACATTTGAAGACACAAGTGCACAGAAGAGAGAGTTCTCTCTCAGACATTACTCTGGTAATGAGAGAAAAAAATCTCCTCTGGCTCAAGAACCACTGCAACATCATCTCTGCAAACAGCTTCTACATGAGGCTTGGGGCTTCTTCCCATTTCTTATTTCAGCAGCTTGCACTCATAGCTCCTTGCTGTCTTTGTCCTCTACAGACTTTGTCCCAGCCAAAGTCTTTTCTCCTCCCACTGCATACAGTAAATATTTGATACCAGACCAAACACAGCTCTTAAAATAACAAAGTAGAAGATGATTTGGGTAATTTTCTTTGCTGAAGTTGAAATTTCCAGTCTCTTAACTACAGATCAAGATGACTTAAGCATTCAGCAAATGGATAAAGCTAGTGGGAACAATGGAATTACTAAGCCTCTTTCCATGATCATAAATTATTTGGAGAGCCTGTGACACTGCCCAACACCTCCCTGTGAACTGCACACCAGTTAGCCTGCTTCTGACCACACCAACAGTACTGAAGGCCAATTTCTCAAGAAAACACATCATTAGCTCACCTTTGAACCAGACCCATTGTAGCAATGTGTTAGAGGCATTACAAAATAGATCAGTCTGGTGATGTGGCTTTTACCCACATAAAACAGGCTGTCTTGTAAGTCCATAAACAAGTGAACAGGGCTTGAGAGCAGCTGATCACCAATATGATCCACATGAAGCAGAGGTTAAATGTACTGAACATAATCCAGAGAAAATAAGCTTCTCTTAGGCTTTTTATTTATTAGATAGAGGTAACCTTTGCAGCAATAAACCTGTTTTTTGCAAACTGATGATGACAAACTGAATAAGACAGTCTCCACAAGGACTACTGACTGCAAATGCCTTTCATTTTAAAACTGGTTTATCTTCCTCTAAGTCTTATGAAAAACTTACTCCATTTAAAGATGTTTTAACATTCCTCAAAGACAGCGGTAATCCCAAATTTTATTTAGCTGGAGCATCCCAAAGACTATGGAAAACACACACAAAGTTACTAGAGAACTTGGAAACATCTCAGTTGACAGTAAAACCGTATGTGCTGCCATCATCACCAGGTGATTCATTCTTCCCTGCTGGCCTCTCCCACACAGACAAATCAAGCAGCAGGTACAGGCAGATGAGTGCAGGGAAGAGCTGCAGCCACTGCAGCTGAGCCAGGGCTCACCTCGGGGTTCAGCCTGAAGGTGCGCAGCAGGGGCTGACCCAGCCCCATGCCCCCCACGTCAAAGACAATAGAGGTGAGCTCATCGCTGACAAGGACATCCTTATCATAGAGGGTCAGCTCCAGAATGTTCTGAAAGCAAACAGAAACAGACAGCCTAGGATGAAGGGGCAGAAGCACTGACAAACCTGGGTTGCTGTATATAAGAGACACTTTGTGCATTAATCAATACCCTTCCCCTTCCCCAGTCCTAAGGAAAATTCAGTGTTTTCAGCAAGACTTACAGCATAGTTAAGCAAAATATTCTCCTAGTTGATACCATTTAGCTAAAGTATTATCTCAGCTTCCCCCAGCTGAACTCATGTGGCAGTACTCTCCATCAGCTCCAGACACAGATTTGCCCAAGTAAGCATAAGCAATATCCACTCTTTCATGATGATTTAGTCCAGAATGTTATAGAGACCAATCACTTCCTGCTCAGCTCTGTCTCAGAGAAAGTAAATTCAAGAGAAACTGAAATAGTGAAGACATATGGCACCCAAATAATACCCTTGCAGCAACTAGTTCTCAAAGACACAAGACTGAACTTAGAATTTTGCTGGCAGTCTCTAGCAGTAACCAGGCTGAAGCCTCATGAGCCTGGAGGGAAATAAAAAGATCCCACACTGAAGTTTAGCTTTCAGTTTTCTTACCAGTCAAGTCAATTACCATTCCACATTTGTCACCACCCATTGTGGAAAGGTACTCCAGTGAGGGAGTTAATAGACACCTCTTGTTAATAGACACCTTATTCCAAAGTCAGGGATGTTATTCAAAGCAATAGTGCCCCACTACAACTTATCTTTTAAAGTACAGTTTCCTTCCCCCTGCCATGAGTATCTACTTTGAGAATGAATGCTGACAATCTGAAGACTTTGTTAAATACTGTATTAGGTCCTACACAGATAGCAGACGTACAGTCTCTATCCAAGAGTTTGAATTTGGTTTTCTCAATTATCAGAACTGATGGTAAAACTTGAATGAAATATGTGGTAGTGCGTAAAAATTTAGTTCCTGTGAAAGAAAGCAAACATGAAATAAAAACTTGCTTAATCAAGGAATTTCCTTGAACTCCATCAAGTAGTGCCTTTCCTCAGATGCATGAGAAGGATGTTTATGGAAAGTTCTAGCTGCAATTTACACGAGAGAGCAGTTAACCACAGTGGTTGTATCACTGCACACACATAGTACAGCTTTTTGTACCACCAAAGACAACTGACACCTTACAAGCCATACTAGTTTTGAGGGTAATAAAGAACCCTTGGTTTGGAATGAAGTATCAAAAGCAAACCAGTGCAAAAACACAAGTAGTCCAAAGCACTCTACACAGTGTCCTTACCTTGACAGCACTATGGATTCGATACTGGAAAGTTTCGTTCCATTCTGGGTTCTCAGAGTTGTCAACAACCTGAGTTCGAGAGACACTGGGAGATGCAGTGGGCAGCTTTAGTTCCACATAGCAGTCTGCCTTGGACACTACAGCACAGAGTGAGAGACAGTCACCAGAAAAATCCTTATTCAAACATACTCTTTCCCATGAGCTCCTCATTTTCTAGATCTCATTGCATCATAGAAAAGTGCAAATTTAAGGCTGGACTTCTAAAGCAAAAGCCTTTAATGAAGTAAATATCTTTAAACAGAAGCAAATTGAGATTAGGTGCCTACATTTCTTTTTTCTGGTTCATCGAAATCATAAAATCCCTAATAAAAAAGGCTAGTATTTAAAATGAGGATGATCAACTTTCAAAAAAAAGATTACTGCTGATACCAGGCCTATTGCCTCTTGTCCTGTCACTGGGCACAACTGAAAGAGCCTAAGCCTACTAAAGTCCAATTAGGCAACATCCACTACTGCTATACCCTTATTTAGTCTGGCCAGGAGCTGTCTGTTTCCATTCCCTGAAAATAAATTATTTTCTCAGAGTCCTTCTTTCTTCCATTTAGAGCCTCTTCAACAGTGCAAGTATGGAGACCATTCCTCACTCCAGCTGAGCAGACAGGCCATAGAAAAGAACTCTTCACAGCATGATTCTAGCCCTCAGCCTCTCAGGAGGCTTTTCTGTTCCCTAAACAGCTATTTGATATTCCAAGTACTTTGATGCTGGATGCCAGATACAAACTTAAGGCAGACTATCTTACTCGATTTAACCTGAAGTAATTTAATGTAAATTAGTTTTAGATATCAAAATGCCCCAGACAGCCCTGAGATCTTTACACAGGTGTGTAAATGGAAAGGAATATATACCATGCTATCAAAACCAGGAACAGATAAAAAGCAGTTTATCTTGGAATCAGTCAACCACCTACTTCCTTTAAAGTCTGCAATGATAAACAAATAGAATGTACGTGAAATAAAGCAATACTACAACTGAGAAAATAGACACTTGGATGCTAGAATTAAAGATTTCTGCTTCCAGGTTCAGGAAGACTGTTCAACAGCAGCAAGGGTGAAGCTTGCCATAACCAGAAGGCTGAATCCAGAGAAAGGAATACAGAATGGGCCACAGTAGAACAGGTAAAGGAGTAGTAAAACATGACCAGGACTTACATGAGTAAGAGGTTCCGCAAAGTAAGAACAGCTGCAGCTGCTTAATCTGCAGATTGGTCTCACATAAAGTTTTTGAAATATACATAATATACTTTATATTCTATATCTAATGCTTTACATGAGAAGCTTTTGTTGAGACATAAAGGCAATGCAATACGTGCAGATAAGAGGCTCCCTTAACAATGCTCTCTGTGGTACAGGTGTGCACCAAGGAACCAACACATTTTCTTAGTGCCCTGAGTAAATACTTACACACATCTGTACCCTTGATGTTTCTGGCTCGAAGGACTTTCACTGTTAGGTTGTAGTAAGGGTGCTTTTCCCACTGAAAAGAGAGAAACAAGCTCAGAATTAGCTCAGTTGCAATGCCTGTTCTGTAACCACACTAGCATTAGACCAGAGAAATGGATCAGAACCAGTCAGCCCAAAATAAGCTATTAATTAATCAGTTTGGGAACACACACAGCACTTTCAATATCCTGGAGGACAACTAAAGAAACCAAGGAGGAAACTCAATTCGCTTTTGGCAATAGAATGAGCAGTGTCTTAGGGTAACTCCTCATGGACTTCAGAAAATAAGTCCCTTATTTAGGGATTCCTCTAATTATAGATCAGTTTGGAATTACTTTGTTAGTACATTCTTGCTGAGGGAGAAACAGATGCTAAAGCTGCTCAAACACTTACACTCACGACAGCTAGTTTAAGAGTACTGGCCAAGGGCACATGAATGCTTGAGTAAAAGCAGACATGGCAAGAATCTTAAGAGCAGGGTCTAAAGACATAAAAGGCAAACGCTGTTTACAATGAGGAAAAAAACCCAAAATGCTTGCTTGCCAAAACACTTCATAGCAATTTGAGTTAGAAAAGACAAAATTTAAATTCATTTTCATTCTGGACTGCTAACTGGTATCAGCATTCTAAATGTGCCTGTCACTCTACCAGCACAGATAAAAATGTAATCCTTACTCTTGAAAGCCTCTGGGAGACTATTTTTGGAAAGTAATATTAGTATCTAAATGCCAGGATGCGAAGTGGGAAAAAAAAAATAGTCTGGCTAGATCCTAGACTATCATGAAGGAGAAATGGGGGGAGGGCAGGGGACAACAGAGAACAGCTTGAGGTGATTTAGTACAGGGACTGCACAAAAGTAATTGTGTAAGGCTCAGGAACAGAATGGGATTCTGCCTCATTTTCATCAGTTATGACACAATCCTGGCTAGCTAAGAACTTTTCCTATTCTTAATCACATTTTCAAAATTCTTTTCACAAATGGTCATTACTTCACATTCATAATTTTCAAAGTGGTTGGCTTGAGACTGGAGTTTAATTTTAGATATTCTAAGTATTCACTTATAATTAAATTCAACAGGATCTTCACTTTCAACAAAATACTGCAGATTGACAAATGAGGCACTGGAAGAGGTTGGCCAGAGAAGCTGTGAATGCCCCATTCCTGGAAGTGTTCAAGGCCAGGCAGCTTTGAGAAACCTGGGCTAGTGAAAGGTGTCCCTGCCCATGACAGGGGGGTTGGAACAAGATGACCTTTAAGGTCCCTTCCAACCCAAAACATTCTTTCATTCTATGATTCCTAAAATACAAAAAAATGTAGAGCCTACATATCACTGACAGGGATCTCACAGAAACCAGTGAACCCTGAACTGTTAAACTCTTCTTGAATGTTCCTTATCTGATAAATGGAATTACACTATGTGTGTTAAGCAGTCATATGTTTGATGAGTTTTCCTCATTTTTCATTTCTTGGAGATACTTGCCAGCTTTTGCAAAACAGGGTTTGAACAACACAAAAAAACCCAATGCATACACAGTGTGCTGAACATTTCTGTATTAAGCAAGCACTACCCACCCTGACCAACAATCAAAGAGCAAAAACTGCATGAGTCACTTAAGATTTCTCATACGCAGGTACTAAATTAAAATTGTGCAAATGAACTCCAGTTCTACTGTTACTAATCTTAAAGACACTAATTAGCAGAAATGACATGTTGAAGATACTCATTCCTTTATGTGTTTCTGTGAACAAGACATGCCTTCACAGCAATTTCACAATGACTTCCACCCTTCAGATGCTAGTTTCTTTCCTCTTTAAACATTTCCTAATCACCTTTCTTTTATTCAATCCCTGACACTAGTTTCCCAGGCAAAGGCTGAATACCTTTTCTACTTCATCAAGTTGGGGAATAGATTACAAAAACTTAAAGAACTTCAAGACTGTGTGTTATTCTCACCAACTTCCCAAAGCTCCTGCAACTTTTCTGTTTGTTGAGACATGAAGTTACACTCACACCCCAATGCCTGTGAAAGCAATCTTCTCACAACATGTGTGTTGCCTGAAAATCAGACACTATCAGAGCAAGCACAGAGCACCATAAAGATGGCCTATCCTCCTTTATTGCACACTGTCAAAAAGGTATTTATATGTTCAAAAGAAAATCCTTTCCAAAGGTCTCTAACACCTTTGATTGGCAGCCAACCATTACACAGCGGAGGATACATTTTCCAGATCTTAATTTAAGGGCACATAACAGAAATTTCACTGTGCTGTCAAGTCTGTACAATCACTTATGCCAGAACTTCCTCATATGCCTTTTGCACTTATCTTTCAGCAAAGGCACAGCAAGGTCATAGCATGCTGCCAGGTGAGTTTGCAGAGTAATGAAGCATAGGAATGAATCTGACTGATCAGGGAAAAGGCAGGCAAGAAATCCATATGGGAAATACTGATGACAGCTCTGCCTGTACCCCTATACAAGACAGCATACCAATGTATGTGACTGACACAAGCAGCTAACTTCTGCTTTGCATTTTAATGGTTTTTCAGAATCCCTGCTTTTCCAGAGCTCAGGAGTACACCTGAAGCTAAAACAGAAAAGCCCCCTTTAAATTCTAAATCCTAAAATAAAGGTACAAGGCTGAATTTTCACCTACTTAACTTTACAAACAGCTGTCTGTACTTTTCATCTAAAATGAAGATGCTGATGCAGCAGGAAGCAACTATAAAATAAGTCATCCCAGCTACAGGACCCAGTAATCTTTACTTTCATATAGTCCAGGATCCTGCCTTTATACAGTGGGATGTAAGTGCTGGGATCCACTCCACAGGTCTCAGTGCATGCGGTGGACTCACCATAAGCCTGCCAGATTCATCACAAAAATGCTGTCATAGCAAATAGAAACACAACTTCTAAGACATATTTTGTGTTCACAGCTATTGGGAAAATTAGATAGCTCTAATGAAGCTATCATTAGAGGAAATGGACTTGAAATGTTCGGTTTACCAATGGAGCAGTTTCTCCCGGTCTTGTTCCTGCTCCCAAGGAAACACTGCTGCACATCATTCCCTTCCTTGTGGCCAAAAGTGTCACAAGTTTGGTTTTAAACTCCAAAGCAACCCCCTGGCTTTCCTGGGCACTCCTTGCACTGTCTCTCCTCCCTCAGGAGTAAACATCTGCAGTAGTGAAAGGAGACTTGCAGACCCAGCCCTAAGAAGCATGGTCTTCAGGCAGGCAGGATTTACAGCCAGCCAGGACATGAGCAGAGCCAGCAGCTCACTAACACAACAGCAGTGGCAAACACTGGGTTCACTCTCAGTTTATGGTTGTCTGCCTTTATGGTTGTTTTCACTTTTAAAAGTGAATCTAAGGCTAAACTCTGGAAAATTAAAGCAGCCTGATCACATTAAATTTACCTACAAAGCCAAAAGGGTGATCTGCTGCCTCACCTCTTGCTCCATTGCTATCAATTAGTCAGTACAAAAATCTCTCCCTACAGCCAGCAAAATTTTGTTAAGAAATGTTAGTTTTGGGTTTTTTTAATTTAAATAGCAAGCACCTGAGGGAACATATATTCAGAGGTTTACAGGTTAATGGAGGCTAACATGAGCCTCTTCTCATCTGATCTCCTAAGTACTAAACAATAATACTAAAAAGTCAACAAGTTCAACAAGTTCATTTCTATCACAGAGCAAGCAGAAGTCAGAAAGCTGTACAAGCAGCAAGTTGTTTTGTGACAATTAATGGGCACCTCAATTTTAAGTTGTGTATTGAGGGGTTGGCATGATAGGATATGACAAGGGTGATCAGCTCCTAGGTCAGATCTCCAGTCAAAAGCTCCTTCACAAACATTTAGTTTAATCCAAAATTGAGATTATTAGCCTGACCATCTTATACAATGAAATTATTTCTCTCCAGTTAAAGGACAAACATGACAAAACCACTTTATCTGTTGTGGTTGCACTGCATTAAGAACCGGAGCTGAAGCCATCATCAGTCTTTGTCTCCTTGAGATCATTAATCCCTGAAGACAGAAAGCAGAACAGAAGGCAACTGCAGTCAAGGTTATTTTGCAAGGAAACACATAAGCATCATTTTGTCTCTACTGATGAAAAGTGAAGTATTCTGGACTCTTCCCCCAGAAAAGTACTTGGCATCAGCTCAATTCTGCTCCCCAAAACCTGAGGAAACTCAGACCTGCTCTCGATTTCCTCCGGCAGAGCCTAAATTTAATAAAAGCCTGAAATCGCCATTAACATGATCATTAAGAGAAAAGTTTGAATAACAAAAAACTTTTTCATTGCTGCGGAAGTGCAGGACAGGTTTTCCACACAGAAGTCTCTCCCGAGCCCATCAGCTGAGGAATGCCATGCCAGAGACAGCGGCACCACTTGTCTTACCCGCCAGTGAGAGAACCCAGCGTCTTTCCTCTCCTTCCTCTGGAAAAGCACCGCTGCCAGAAAAGGCAGCACTCTGGGTGGAAATGGGCCCCGCAGCACCTCATGGAACATGGGAAAGACGTCCTGCTGTCTCTGCAGATCTGGCAGGCAAGCCCGCAGGCCGCGGAGAGCGCCAGGCCGCCCGGCTCGCTGCGGGCCCCGGCGGAGTTTCGCGCAGGGCTGGGCCGCGCTCCAGCCGGAGAAGCGGAGGTGTGGCCCACACTCCCCAAACAAGCCGGCCCAAAACCCCGCCGGCAGGTTTGGCCAATACTGCTACAAGATAAGGGCAGCAAAGCAGCACCACACAGGGAAGGCCCGGGCAGGAGGAAGCGCCACTTTGTGATCCAGCCGTGACATCTAAATCCGCAATCCAGATTTTCTCTGAGAGAGTTCCAGCAACCTGATGTACAAATACGGCCATTTAAAATCCTTTTCAGAGCTTCAGCTCAACCTACCAGTATTTTTAAACAGAAAAACTTTCCCATCTTAGAAGCCTGAAGCAAAGCAAAACGTGTCTCTGACTGTAGCAGTTTCAGGAAGGCCAGAGCAGGGATCCCACAGTTTGATCTGCCAGAAGGTGCCTTAGGGAATATCAATTCCCCACCACATCTCCCTCTCTGAGCAGCCTGCAAAGATGTCCCCTTTTTACCCATTTCCATATAGTACAGTCCTAATTCTTCCACCAAAGGTTCTCAAAAAACTTTACAAAAGACAGGACAGATATCACATCTTAGACAGGGTCTATCACATCTTAAAAAATAATGAAGTAGTGAAGGAAATAGTTTACTAAAAGTAGTTAGCTTATTGGCAGCTGCTGCCAGTTGTCTTGCTGGAGCTTTTTATCAAAGAGCTGAAATTTACAAACTGGAATTGCAGACCAAGTACCAAACTCCAGTGTTACAACAACTGAAGTGGCAGAAAATGTACGAAATGTATGCAGCATGTCATTAGCTCCATGCAAACATGAGATTGTGACACATTCTCAGCAAGGTCCCATTCATTAATCATTTCCTGTCATTAGTGTCTGTCACTAGACTAGAATTTAAGAAAATTAATAAAAGCGTAAGTAAGCACTGACATTTCAAACACAAACAAGTCAGCACTAGGTGGTGAATTCACAGAACCAAGAGTCAGCATACAGGCAAAAAGCAAACATAATGCCATTGTGAAACAGCCAGCAAGTGCTGTCAAGCCTTCGTGGCCTTCTAAATGGTACAGCAGACTGGGCTGAAAATCCTATTTCTTTGCTTTTCTGCTCACCACTGCACTGACAGCGAAGGACTGCAGCACCACTCTACAAAAAAAGGCTGAGAGGGCTGTGGCTGTTCAGACTGGATAAGAGAAGGCTCCAGGGAGACCTCATAGCAGCCTTCCAGTATTTAAAGTGGGCTTTTAAAGAGGGAGAGTGACTTTCTACACCACCAGACAGTGACAGGACAAAGCAGAATGTTTTTAGAGGGTTGACTTAGATTAGATGTTAGGAAAAATATCTGCTTAGAAGGCAATGAGGCACTGAAACAGGTTGCATAGAGCAGTTGTGGGTGCCTCATTCCTGAAGTGTTCAGGTTGGGGCCCTGGGGGGGGCTGAATCGAGAATATCTTTAGGGTTCCTTTTAACCCAAACCATTCTATGACTATCACCTTAGGTTTTATTTATCTTCAAAAAGATTGTAGAACCATAAGCATGCTTTTTTTCTCTCTATTTAATATAATACAGTTTCACTAAATTACAAGAAAATCGAGGTGGCCTCACAGTACAGTAGCATGGAAAAAAATCACACTTATTTTAGTTTATTACAGGCAGTGTTTAAACTCTCTATTTTGTCTAGAGTGCCCAATTCTACATAAATTTGGCTTACCTGCTTTCTGATGCTCTCCTCTTCCAAAGAAATCTCACTCAGCACAGGGATCTCATGTTTACAGAATTTCTCGAGTCTCTCAAGTAAAACTGAAAGCTCTTTAGAACATATGCTTAAGAATTGTTTTATAATCAACAAATCACCCATTAGCAGCATCTGCATGCATCTGTGTAACCATCTACAGACACTGCTGTCAGCAAATTTAATATCCCAAGAGAAACTACTTGGTCTTCTTATTTCTCAGCAGACTAAGAAAACAAGCAAGCACAATGGCATCAAAAGATGAGGCAAAGAAAGCCTCCCACCTGGCAATTTTACTTCTGCTTGAATTAGCATGCCCACAGGGGTAAAGGTAAATGTATATCTACATTTCAGTTTTGTGGCTTTTTTATCAGAAAGCATTAAATGACATCATCACCAACTATATTATCTATTATTTTAAATGTGTGTAGATATCACAAGGGACCCCTTTTGGTCCCATTAGCAGCACTAAGAGGAGAGCTGAGATGCAGTTATTACTAGAAGAGATGAAAATTTGAAAGGATGCAAGCAAGGATAGGATTTGATTTGTGTTTCCTGGGGATTTTTTTAGTTTTCCACAGAAACACCAATATAGTTAGGTGTTCAATTTATTCATCAGTGACTTGGATGAAGGAGCAGATGTCTCCTCAGCAAGTTCACTGATGACATAAAGCTGGGAGGAGTGGCTGATACCCCAGAGGGCTGTGCAGCCCTTGAGAAGGGCCTCGACAGGACGGAGAGATGGGCAGGGAAGAGCTGTCTGAAATCCAGCCAAGGCAAATGCAGGGTCCTGCACCTGAGGAAGAATAACCCCAGGCACCAGCACAGGCTGGAGATGCCCCTGCTTGAGCAGGGAGCCTGCACTGAATGACCCACTGTGGGTCCTCCCAACCTGACCCACTCTGTGATTCTGTGAACATGGAGACAGAAGACTTCCTCTGTGCTTCCCATGGCTACAGAATGGCAAAACTGAGGATCTAAATTCTACTTCCAACACCAGACTACTCTATGACCTACAGCCCAAGCAAGTGCAAACCTGTGAATCTAAACATTTCCTGATTTGGTCACACAGAACTCAACATCCCTCCCCAGCACAAAATAGCCTATCATCACTCAAAAAAAAAAAAATTGTCAGTAATTCTAGTGTTCTCTAGTAAGTACATATTTAATGAATGGTATAATGGTGTAAGACTTGCAAAAACATTATTCAGAGATATAATACAAAAGTGGTTTTAGTAGGATTTTGAGAACATTCACAAGCATGTATAAACTTGTAGATTTAAAAACCTACATTGAGAATTGATGACACAGCCACACTTGATGTACACATACTAAAGCAAGAGGGATACTGAGATACTGCATTGTGTCTGACTTCCAGGAGCAAATGAGGTCTAATATACAAGTAAAAAAATAACATCTGGATCAGCCCAGAGAAGCTTAACTGCACAATGACTGAAACACACACTGGTTCACAATATTTATTACAACCTATTGCTTTAAATAAACCTGCTGTATGGTTAGTAAACCCAAAGCACATTATATGAACCAACAAAAAAAAAGTACAGCACAAACCACATCTCTGTAAAAGGTATGCAGTGGAGATGAACAGAGGCACAACTTTAGTCTTGTAAGTAAGAGCACAATGAAGATCCTGATAACAGATAATGAAGGTAAATAAAAATCATACTACCAGTACTAAATGTAAGAAGTAAAAATCAGAGTAGCATTATTATATCTGTATACAAAGAATGCAGGGTCTTCTTAAGTACCCTCTCTTCATTCTCTATGACCTGTAAACACAACTCTCCCAAACCATCTTCCCTCCATACCTGAACTAGCATATAAAGATCTATACAGAATGTGCAAATCTAGTGTATTTTTAGGCTCTCTTCTTTAAACAGAAGAAATACAAGTTTAAAAACATTAACACCACAGATTCCCTCTATCCAGCCTCTGCAGAAAGACTTCAGTAGCAATACTGCCCAAGACAAAACACTGGACTAAGAAATCTAGAAGAATGCATGAACAATAAATACAAACACATATGAATAAGGAAAAAACAGTAATCGAGGGAAACTATTAACAGTGGCAAATGAAAGGCAATTAGGACTCTGGTCAGCCTACAGCAGATCTGTTCCTAAAAAACACATGATTTAAGTAAACCTATGATGTTAACTGAGGTTCAGCTACAGTTTAGGCAGACTGAATAAGATGAATAAGATTTATTCATCAGTTTGTTCATTAAGATGTGATATCTGGCTGTTACATGTCATGCTCCATACAACTTAATAATGACTTATTTATAAGTATTCCTAGATCAGGATGTTGGGAGTCAAACAGCCACTCTGTTATTAGCTACTGCTGCCTTTTCATTACCACTCCACAGATTCTTTCTGCAATAAACATTTTGTCCCTCATACCAATCTGCTACTGATTAATGTTTCTGAAAAAAATAAGTTAGACAAAAATACTACAGTCTAGAGCAAGTATAGTACAATTTAGTTCTTGTGTTAAGACTTCTGGCCCAAGAGTAATTTAAGAACAGTACCAGCCTGAGCAGAATGCAGTTCTAGAGCATTTAAAATACACAGATGTTGAAACAGTGTGGATTTTACTTCAATGTTGGAAAGTGAACCAGAGACTAAAGAATTTATATACGAAAGTCTCAAGCATAGTCCAGAAGCTCAAGCAGTAACTAGAGTTCATTCCTTCCAGAAATTGCTTTACAGGGTGTTGTTTGCTTTTTCCTTTGAGTGCAGATGTGAACTTCTTCAAATAGTCTCCAAGCTTCCACTCACACTAGGAGTGAACACAGTCAGTGCAAACAACACACAAGTTAATTCAATTTCTAGCTCTCAAACTAAAACAAAAAGAAAGCTTCTTAAGAGGTATCTACCATTTGTCTGACTATTTCCTGTGAAACAACTTACCAGAAGGTCAGGCAAAAACACTGAATATCAAGAGACAGTCCTTTGGCCAGCGCTTAAACCATTTCTGTTGCTGAGATAAAAGAAGTTACACTTCCTACATCTAGAAACAGACACAGAAGCCTCCTCTGTGACAAACACCTGGTGACCTCCATGCAACGCTGATATGGCTGCAAAGACTTGCAGGGAATTTTCTTTTTTTTGAATAAATATTTACATACAAGGCCAAATCACAACATTGCCACCCTAAGAAAGTACATTTTATTGTAAAACTTGATTTGTGGAGAACGTCCAACAGTTGTCTAATGGTTCATTTGCAAGGCGGGAGTGTATTACAAAACTCACTACAAAAAATCTGTTTCTATTCTTCATCTGAGGACTAAGAGGTTCAGTGTAGTT
This sequence comes from Polioptila caerulea, assembly GCA_013397295.1. Lineage (NCBI taxonomy): Eukaryota > Metazoa > Chordata > Aves > Passeriformes > Certhiidae > Polioptila > Polioptila caerulea. The sequence goes on from VYXF01009643.1 coordinate 66,498, forward strand.
GCCAGCACTATAACAACATGGTTAAAGTCATTTTCCAGTAAATCAATATTGCTGGGTAGGTAGGTGCAGTCAGTCCACAGATACAAATGACTTCTACCCAGTGTAAGAGAGCCTAGCAACAAGCCTCAAAAATCTCAGACACATCAAATTCTTTAGTCATCAGTACCGAATTTTGTATGAATGTTAGGATTATTGACCATGACAAGGTCAGGTGTCCAGTGTGTTGACTTCTTTGGAGCAGAAATAATGCACAACTATTGCATTAGGGTATCGAGCAAATGCACTGTGAAGAGAACAAAACACAACAAACATCAGCTGTCAAGATCTACAGTTCTCCATATTCAAACAAGAGCATCCAAATTGGGCAGAATCAGAGGGACACTTTTTTAAACTATAGCCTGAACATATTAAAGAGAAAACAGACAAAAGAATTTTATGGATTTTTTAAGAGGTTTGTTTGGACATTTTTAAAATCTATTTTCCTTTCTGTAGGCACACTTTACTTGGAAGTCACTGGTAACAAGTTAAAGACTGGGGGACATGCTTGCCCTTCAAAATCTTGCTGAACTTAACAGCACTAGAAAAATTCTAGACAACCAAAACAATATTGTGTATAAAAATTTCAATTCTGATACTACATGCTGCATGTTAAGAGCAAAAAAACTTTATACACATAGTAATATTTAGACTGATGTTTATAAAAATATTTTGGGAAAAGAACCTTTCCCTATCATTGTTAATGCTACTGATATCTCAGAAGGCTCACATCAAGAACAAAATAATGGCCAAGTCATGTAGCATTTCCCTCCAGTTGAAAGACAGAAAAAAACCCAAGTGCAAATAAAATTTGCATTCCATATTAACACAAAATTAGCTACTAGGAATGACGGAAGAAAAGTTCACAGATTCACAGAATATTCTGAGTTGGAAGGGACCCACAAGGATAAGAGTCCAACTCTTAAGTAAATGGCCAGTTCAGTGACTGAACCCACAATCCTGGTGTTACCAGCACCATGCTCTAACAGCTGAGCTCATCTCAGGGCCATTGGCATCCAAATAATCAAGCAGATTAGTTCTACTTTTAAACATCCTATTGCATGTAGGCTACAAAACATAAATCAGTCAGGGAGCCAAAAATCCTTTAGATATAGAAAATTAAATATGTATCTCAGCTTATAATTCTTTATATCATCCTCCTCAATTCTAGTTAAGAAGCAGGTTCGCAGAAAAGCAGTGTTCTTACAAAGTTCTCAAAATTCAGCATGAGGACTGATTTTATGCCTTCTAGAGTTGTGAAGTAAGAACTCTTCGGAGTTTCTGAAAGGGGTTTTATACTCCTTTGTTGAAAGGAGGACTAAACTCTTACAGCAAATTCACTGATCAAAGCTTTAAAGTATTCCTAGCCATCCAGATAATGAATGTAATTTGTAATTCAAACACTCTTCAAATGGCTCCCTTATACTGCTGTTCTCTCTGGCTATATATACATTCAGTTTTCCAGCATTCTCAGTTAAAGTGTACTAGATTAATATTTGTCCAAGTTTACCCAGCTCTCTCACCTGTTGCCTATCTTCTTTTTACAAACAGTGCACACTTTCTCCTCTGTAATAATGCACTTGACTTGCTGATGCAAGATCCGCTCCTCCTGGACCTAAAGAAGGACAAAAAACCCAAGCTGCTCAAAAAGCAATGCCAAGCCTTGGTCTGATGAAACTGCAGACCACCACAATGTTTAACTGTCAGTGGCTGTATCGACATTACCAAGTTGTACAGCACAGAAGAAGCAGGTCTGTGGAGCAGACCAGATGGTATTCCCAGGTGGGAACACCCAAAACCCACACCATATGAATTGCAGGGTTTTGCTTTCACCTTGGCCCACAGCCTAAGGCATTCAACCACTAAAGGGGTGTTAAGGTGAACAGCTGAACTGCTTCCTCCAGTTCACTTCATTTGAAAGAAATCCAGTCCAAGCTGCCTGAGATGATTCTGCAGTGCACACCACAGCACAGCAAGCAAAGACAAACATGTCATCCAAACTAAAATGAATGTACACACCATCTCCTGCAAAAAGGATGTTCAGGCTACATGGTTCCCATTTAATTTCAGGTGCATTACAGCACCATCTAGAGGAAACCCATCCCCTATAACAAACAGTAAATTGCAATATTGAACATATTTTAAAACATTATTCCAATAAATAACAGGTGGTGGATGCTTACCCTCAGAAACTCTGCATGGAGAAGATTCTTGAGCACCTGATTAAATCTTTTCTTCTGAGCATTTTCTTCAAGCACTTTCTCTAAGAAGATGCGAATCTCACTAATCTGTGTATTTGCTGGGAGTAGGTTTATTGCCTGGAACAAAGTTAGAACTAAGTTAAAAAGGAATAGAGAGCAAAACAGAATAGAAATTGACACACTTAGATTGACACAATCCTTCACTTGCCTACTCCAGTGCCTTCTGTAATCTGCCAAATGAGTACTTACAGGTCTGGCTTACCTTAGTGGTATCCAGTTTGCTGTGGTGCAGTTCCAAAACCTGCAGAGCAGCCTGCAGATTGGCTTGAGGCTCCAGCACCTCCATCTTGATGGGTCCCAGGCAATGAACACTGGGNGCACTTTCTCTAAGAAGATGCGAATCTCACTAATCTGTGTATTTGCTGGGAGTAGGTTTATTGCCTGGAACAAAGTTAGAACTAAGTTAAAAAGGAATAAAGAGCAAAACAGAATAGAAATTGACACACTTAGATTGACACAATCCTTCACTTGCCTACTCCAGTACCCTCTGTAATCTGCCAACAGCACAAACTGAGTACTTACAGGTCTGGCTTACCTTAGTGGTATCCAGTTTGCTGTGGTGCAGTTCCAAAACCTGCAGAGCAGCCTGCAGATTGGCTTGAGGCTCCAGCACCTCCATCTTGATGGGTCCCAGGCAATGAACACTGGGTGGGGAGAGATACATTCGGAGCAGGGACAGATACACCTGCAGCACACAAAAGGAAAGTTCAAAAACTGCTGCACCTAGCCACAACTGACAGTGCTGGTAAAACCCAGCAATGACACTAATCCATGCCATCCAAAATTCTGAACTGCTTGTTTAAAAGCTCTTAATATAGGCTCAAATCTAATGATACAGTAACATTCTCAACAAAAAACACCCCATGATCATCTAGCAATTCCTAAATTCCAAGAGATTATACACATGTTCCTGTATACTACACAAACCCTAAAAAAGTCTATGCAGAGCAAGAACTTTCAAGTCTCAATGAGGTATGAATAGCCTTCTACTTCCTTACTGAACAAGAAGCTACTTACATCCTTATTGCCATCTTTGTTTCTGTCATAATGTTTATGGCAGTAGCTAGAAGCAACAGAGAAGAATCAAGTCAGATACAGAAACAGTTACAGGACCCAAAGAATCAGTTTAGAGACGTTAACATTTAAATGCTCTGACTACTGAAATCATCCAAGTTAGGTGACTGCACATCTGATTCAGATCAATTCATCAAACTGCACAGCAGGATTACACCATTTACTCTGCATCACAATGCTGAGAGAAGCAAAGTTTTCTGCAAGTCTCCCACTTCCAATCAACTTAGAAAGCCTTAATGTAGAAGCCAAATTTAGTTTAGCTGTGCAAGAAAAAGAGGGGGAAAAATTTATCTCAAATCAACACATCACAGCATAAAAATCTATGTGTACATATATCTAATTAGTGTATCTCTATCTCAAGAAGAAGCTGTTCATTAATGTACACTGCATAGCAGAGCTGAATGCCCTCTACCAAGCATTTGCTGAAAATAGCTTTAAAAGTAACTGCTGAACAGATCCCAGTGTTCAGATATACCTGCCAGTGTTGGATAATTCTGTTTTTACCTGAGCACTTCTGATTCACTCAGGAGGTTCCCTGGCACAAAACATGTAGGAAAATGCTGTGTCTTTACTAAAGAGGATTCTTTTTAACATGGACTAGTGAACATCTCTCCAAGCAAACTAACACATAAGATCACAGACTAAGGACAGGTGGAAAGAGTAACTCATTGATAATGGTCATATTGCTCTAAAGCACAATGACAGAAGAGCATGAAAAGGCAAACCTCAAGGGGACAGCAGCAGCATCTGTAATAAACAGACACCCAGAAGAGCTTTAAGGTCAATAAAATGTGAAAACCCAGAAGGTCCTGAAGACTTAGAATGTTCATGCTTCACATATAGCAACATTTCACTACACATCCTATCCACACAGCAGTCAGCAAAATATGTCTTGCAAAAATATAAAATAAAACAAAGAAATCCTTACTTTTCAGCCATGTTGGTGTCCTTCAAAATATGAACATAAATAAACAGAGCTTGCTCGTGCTTCCCCATTCGACCCAAGAGCAGAGCACGTTCTTCTAGGAGACCTAGTGATAACATGAAGGATTAAATCAATAGCTACACAGAGAAATGACAAAATTAGTGATCAGACTAACAGAAGGAAATATTAATCTGTGCTCAGGCTACAGTATAAGTTACACTGGCACTGTAAGTCTACATTTCAAACTAGTCTCAGAAACCTTTTATGAATTCTTAAGTCACCTTAAGAAACAACAGCCCTCAGATCTATTGAGCAATTGAGGGTCATCACAAAGTTAGGCTAAATAGCTGGGAGATGCCACACGGTCTTAGGTCAACAGTTGGAGGAATCCTGCAGAAACTGATAAACCCAACTGTGCCAGCAAAAACAGAGTTAGTATACACACCAGTGGCCTACAATTACAGACAAAGTAATCTTCTCTATTTCTAGTTACCATGATTCTATGGTAAGTGAGGAAGTTGTGCTGCACAGTGCAATAAGCTAGGGTTTATTTAACCTATGGAAACAGAACTCACCATCAAAGGGGAAGTCACTAATAAGTCGACTAGGTTCATACCAGCTAGACTTCTCCAGAAAAAGAAGCAGCTTTTTTCGGTAATCCCCCAAGTCTCCTCCTTCCTCCCCAGCAGGCACTGGAGCTCTATCTATATGAAAGAAAACAACATAAGCTAAATTATCACAACTATTCCACTACACTAGTACACAGAAGAAGATAAATCATTATGAAGAGGAATGGTGATAGAACTGTTACATGAGTTGAGACTGTCATGCACCTGCCAAACTAACTTCAGCTCCTAAAAACACATCACGTGGCTGGTTAAAGCAATACCCAAGTTATTCAAAACCCTTCCCTACCCTTAACATGCAGAAGTCAGGGTGCAGTAGCTGTCATTCCACTTAATTACGAACAAAGTGTTGCTTGGTCCCTAAGATCTCTTGAGAGGCAATAAACTAGACTGCTCTACAATCCCACAACTTCTGTTTCCAATTCCCTTCATCTCTTAGGTTCCGTATGCTGGATCTCAACAGGGAAGGACTACAACATGGATTTGATGGCTCCCCTGTGCTCTCCCACATCCCTGGTCCTCTCACCAGAAAAGGCTAAACATACCTGCAGGGAAAGAACTGAGATATTCTTTCATTAAGCCCTGCACTTTCTCACAGTACAGCTGGATCAGACAGTTGTGAAAGTCCGCCCCGGTTTCTTCCCAGACATGAATGATGTGTTCCTGTAAATACATGTTAAGGCTCAGCTGTAGACACTTCCTCTGGGAAGTAATTCTTTATAAGCAACAATTCCATGCTTGCCTTTACCAAGCTTGACTTCAGGATTCAGGATTTTATCTATTTTAATTGTTTTCTTTGCACAATTTATGGCACACCTAGCATTCTGAGAGACAGGATCAGGCTCCAACTCCTGGAGAACTTAAATCTTACAGGTAACATTTTGTACTGAAAGTAAAATGCACTAGTAGACATTGAGTTCTTACCAGGTAAGGAATAGTCAGGCTTTTAAAATTTTCTATCAAGAAACTGAGCACTTTGTCTCGTGGCAAAGCTTCCACTTCAGGAAGGTCTTCAGTAAATATCTGTTAAATAAAATTTTATGCAGATTGGTGATTTTCAAATGCCACAGCATATTTTTCTCTGAGGCACTGAAGCCCAGCATATTATCATGTGTCCAAAAAGTAAGCACAAGAAACATAAAAAAATCTGAGCAGTTTATTTAGGCACTGAGAAGTTATTTCACATCTGAAAAGACTAACAAACATCCCCACTTCTGCCCTAGTGAACACTCTTCTCTTACAGAGCCCAATACCTCCCAAATACAGGGAGTCAATTTTATAGGCAAATCAACATTTGACATTTAAATACTCAATTAGGGTCTTGGGCAAAAGTGTGGCACCAATAACATGAAATGTATCAAAGGTTCCTAGCTATTTATTCTAATATAAGGTGTTCCAAGAATGGAAAAGCCTAAGAAAAAGTGAAAGATTGACCTGCTTTATCTACTGCTAACATTAGCACAGTACTGAATAGAGAAAATATAAATTATGTATTTAATTTGACTTAGCATTAATCAGCTTCTTACAATGAGTTACTCAGTTCCATATACTGCACTAAGAATGTCAACAAGGTACCTCTTTCAACCACACTTACCTTCAGTCCATCTTCAGGAAAATCTCTTAGCACCCAGACAGAGTAGGAAAATACCAAGTGCAAGTTCTCTGTGCCTGGAACACAAAAAGCAGCAGTGCTTAGTGTTAAAATCCTAAGTATCTATCTATTCACAACACAAGCAGATGCTTTCAGAGCCAGCAAAGCTTAATTTACATGAAGAATCCAGTTGTTGCTCAAGTCAAGCAAATCACTTGTTCCAAAGCCACAATTTCATTGCTTCACAAACATAAACAAAAATTAACTCAAATACTAAGTGTCACCAAATGCAAATAATTCAGCCCAAAACCAAGACAGGTTGCCTTAATCACATTCCAAAAGTCTTCCCTTTCAACTTGTTTTTATTAGGGCAGAGAGGCAGTGAACTTTTCACTTGTGTAACTTCCTTCAGTCCATTTCCAGCCTGTCAGTCTAATGACTTCTACAGTAAATGGTGAAATACTTTACAACAAGTAAAAGCATCATAGTACTGAAGTAACAGGCATAGAAACTACTGACAGGTAACAGCTTCTCAGCTTTTAGCAACATGTAGGACTTGTCCCTTTAAAAAGAACTCTATAGTTGGGAATATTTGGTTCACAATACTAATAAAACATGTTAGGAAAACATGACTTTCCCCTCACCCTCCTCCAGTGAATTGAGGCATTCACTGCCTGAACAACATAACACAACTATACAAGAAACAGAAACTTAAAGCAACCCTATAAAAAGGCAGTCATTGTTTGCTTTTCTCCATCCCACAATATTTAAAACAAGCAGCATCTTCATATTAGCAGAAATTAAAAAATAAATTTTAAAAATGTAGATGATGTGCACTGTGAAGTGAAACAATTCAAATAGTTCCCAGAAGAGCCAATTCTAAAGTTTCAGTAATGAAATTGTGACTTGGCAAAGGGCAATAAACTTGTGGGTCTGAATTTTGCTGAACTCTATGAACTTTTTGAATTTACAGGGCATACTAGCCTCACAGAGGAAATTTTAAAAAGCTGGAATTAATGGGATTAAGTTTGCATGTAAAACAGAGAGTCTAACTCCTTATAAAGAAGTGTGACATTAATTAGAATAGCTCCCTGCAAAAACACTGATCAAGTTGCCTTTGCTGAAATCCCAAATCAAGCATGAAGTTAAAACTTAGTCAAAACAGTGAAAACGTCAGGAGGAGAGGAGGAGCTCATTAAATAACTACCAAAGCTTATTGATCAGTACACTAAAAGGTGAACACCACACTGCACCACAAAACAGAACAACTGGCTCCCTCAGCACTCATCTGCATGGAGATTAACACAGGCCACAGGCAGGGAATTTCTAAACTTCCTCAGCAACAAATCCTTAATATAAACATGAGCTATACCAGGAAGAAGTTCTGCATAACACTATTTTAAAAGATAAAAGAATAATGCAACACAGAAAACTATCTATCACCCCAGTAAATTTATCATTCTCCTGCACACTGACAAAGCATATTGTTGATGGCCAATCACACAATTAATATTTGCTTTGATGCAATAAACAAGTGCTTACTCTATTGACACAAGGCAAGAATCAAATACCTATCAGCAATACAAGTATGTACTTGATGACTTAAAAGACCATAGCTGAAAGCCTGGAGGAAATTGTAATTACTTGAGAACTACCTAAGAATATTTCACTAAATGCCCAAAAATTTATAGAAAAGAGTCAACTAAAGAAGATTTTTCTACTTTTTCTAATTCAGTCAGAATGATAAATCATCATTGGAAGAAAATTCAAATTACTGTGGCCCATTTTCCCCCAGTGGATATTTTAATCAGAAACTAGGAATGTTTTCCAGTAAGATATTTAAGTTTCAACAAAACTTGAATCCCTTGAGCTAATACTTGAAGACTGCATTATGCAAGAAATCAAACAAGATCACAAGGATACCCTTTCAGCTTGATAGCCTCCAGAAAGCTGCCAAACAGTAGAATAACCACCAAGCCAAACAAGAATAAAAGCCTCACAAAAATACTGCTCTTCTTCACACTCACCCAAATGCTGCAGATATTGCACTGTCCTCTCATGACCCTTCAAAGGTGAGTTGGCTTTCTTTGACTGATCCACCAGTACCTGTAATGCTTTAGAAACAAAAGTTGATTCCTTTCTAACTGCTAGTTCCAACACGAACCACAAAAAAGTACATTTCTGCTGTTACGCTACTGAAGAGAAAAAGTGTTGTTTTGAACATACAGACCAAATAGTACCAGGAACAAAGATTTAATCACAAAATAGCTACTAAACAGCCTCTTCAGAATACTGCCTGCTCACTGAAGTCTAAACACAAAACAAAGAACACATGATTCTACTCCTTCTCCTCTCCCAGCTCATACTTACCTTTCTCATGCAGCCCTTTTTTCTCATACAGTATTATCAGCTCACTATATTTGTGTGCCTTCTTTAGTACATGCTCACTCTCCTCAATATGGCAGTGATTGTTCTCCAGACGTAGCAGTGGTGCCACCAGCGCTACATTTGTCTGCAAGCAAAAAGGGAGCACTTAAACTTCACTGGACGTGCATCCTCTCAGTGTACAGTACAAAAACCAAACTGGAGGGGGGGGGCAGGGGAGGAAGGAAGCCTCACAGCATAAGAAAAATAAGAAATTACAGTTTTAACATCTTACAGTAAGGTCCATGTTAATTTCTATAATTTTGGGGACAGAAAGAAAACAACACATCAAAGCTACTCCCCTTTAACAACAGAGGTCAGGCTTTGAAAAACATCATAACAGCCAAAATCATACTTGCTTGTGTTTAACAGTATAAGGCAATAAAAGCATTGACCATGAAGGTCATTAGACCTTCAAAATACACAGCCACAGCCACTGTCTTTTGACAGACTCAGCAACCAGGAACAGACATATCTGCCTCATTCCTTGAATTTGCCTCTTGATCACTGAGGAAACTAGTTATCCCTCAGATACTCTCTTTGACAGTATTTTTAGGTCAAAGACAGATAATTGTGTGAGAATTTCTCAAGTAGCTCCTTATCCTCCATCTTAAATGTTTCAGTCTGAAATTCCACCAATGTTCCTAAGGCAAAGCCTCTAGGTCAGACAAACTCACATGCAGGTAACACTTTAACAGGGTGGTATCAATGATTTGTAGCAGCTTCTTTTTGGATTTGATTGTGGGTGTTCCTTCCATGAGGGGTGAGGTACTGGACTGATGATCAGAATCATTTAGCTTCTTCACTAGCTGACTCCTTTTCTGCAGGACATCAAATGAAATTTTAATAGGAACAGGCCATGGTTTTCTACATTTCATCTCAGCATATATAACCCATCAACTACAGAGACTAATTTACAACAATTTAATAACTTGTTTTTAATCAATTGATCCCCAAAGAACTTGATTGTCACTAACTATTCAACACAAACTTTACAACCATATTCGGGTGTATACATATGTTTTGCATACTTATAGCTTTGCAAAATGTCCAGAGTCTAGAGAAAATTGTCAGAAGGGAATTCTGTTAATGTGAACAGACATTTTAGAGAAGTCAGGAAACACTTAAAACGTTTGGAAAACTATTTATATTTTGCACTACTAGGCATAAAACCTGTCCTCCCTCAGGCACAAGCTTCCTTTTACTCTAGTAAGGATAGCAATCAAATAATTCAGGTTCCAGTTACAAGAAAATAAAGAGGGCAGGAACTTACAATGCACATTAATTCCCATTCCACCTTTTGCTGCATGCCCTCAACCTATTTCCTTGACAGAGTGCCCTTAATAATAACCATTGAACAAAAGCATGAAAAAGAAAAAAATGAAGTGCTCAAGTCATCTTCAGAAAGATACGAGAAATAAAATACTGGACTCATATTCAGATCCAATCCATAAGGAAATTTTGTCCACTCACACATGACGGTTTCCATGAATCTCGTGCGTTTCACCTCCCCTGCTCACTCAGGAGCTGCTGCCATATTTCCTAGCCATGAAGACAGCCCATTAAGGCTAGCATGACACAGCTGGACTAGGTGTACTGCTTGCTGCACAGCCAAGTTAACCAACAAAGCACGCTGGAACTGAATAACCCTGCTCTAAACCCAGGTAGAGGAGCACTCACTTGAGTTAGGTAGTCTATCAGAGCTAAATGTGCCTTCTCCAGCTCTGCCCCAGAGAGCCCTGGCAGGGGGTTGGGATACTGTAGCTGTTTCCTGTAATCTGTGGGCAGGAGGTCAGGATACAGACCCATCACATGAGTGGGATCTATGCAAAAAATAACTGGTATTAGTAACCATTCATATTATTTTTGCAAACTTAGAGCAAGCTTATCTTTTGAACAGAGCAGTCTGTAGTCTACTTGTACATCCACAAGGTTCTAGAGCCTGAACAGAATTTGTTTATGACAGAAAAGAAGCCATCACAACACAAAAGAAGCAAGAGTAAAACGTGTTTCAAAGCCCAAGCACAGGGACTTCCAACCTGTGCACTTGGCACACCTGGAGGAAAAGCCATGATTACAATCCTACTGCTCTTCTTGCTGCATCCTAGCATTAACCACTCTGACAGCAAGACAGGATTTCTAGGAACAAGCAATGTTTTAAGAGAAGATCGAATACACTTTTGAAACAAGAACTAAATAGCACCTCTGTAACTAACACACCCGTTTTCACAGAGTTGAAGCAAATTCAAAATTACTATCCTCTAATTCAAGCTCAAAGTCCTTTGAGTTCTCAGTCCTTGTCTTTCAATGTAGTTTTCCAAAGAAAAAATTATGTCATGAAAGTAAGTTCTATGTTTAAAGGCACATGAGAATCCTGTCACCAGTAAAAAGAACTTCAGTCTTCAGCACTTTTCTATGGTACAGTTCAGTCTTCAAGCATTCTTCCAGTAGCCCTAGTATGACTTAGTATCAGAGACTACTGTGACTTCCAAAGGAACAGGAAAGTGTCCTGGTTTCAGCATCTTGGCTAAACCAAGGGTTAAGGGTCCTCATCTGAGTCCAATGATTTTGCAAATCTACAGATGTTCCTTATTTTTAATTCCAAGCTACAAGTAGGCTTTTAGCAGCTGCTGAAAGATTCAACTTCAAAGCATCTGTGCACATGCTATGCATGCTTTAAAATACCCTAGAATACAAATATATTCAGTAAAACGGGCAAACTCCTGATTTAACTTACTAAGTGTAGTTAATTATTCAATTGTACTTAATTGCGTAGTTAATTAAGTTATTAAGTAATTAATCACTAGCTCCACCAAAAAAATAACTAAATAGCTGCCCAGGCTATTTGCTGCTCACAGGGGACTGATCTGCACAAGGTAGCACTGTTTTGAACTAAAACAAAACAGAAGACAAACAAAAAAAAAAACCCCATAAAATAGTCAGTGAGCTTGATTTCATTCCTCCTAACTTCAGTGATTCAACGCCAACCCAAGCATTTACCTGTACCAAGCTTGGCAAAAACTTGCATGGATTCATCAAAACGCTTCTGGCAGAAAAGGTTGAAGGCAAAGAGGTTCTTTATGTGGTGAATTTGTTGTCGCTTCTCACTGTCTGAATCATCTTTCATTTCCTGCATACATACAAATTAACAAACATTAAAAACTCTTGTATATGAGAGAGAAACACCCTAGAGAATCAACAGGTGCATTATCCTGTGGGGAGAGAGTAGGAAGTAAAAAGATAATGTCTCCAAGTGAACGCTGATGGTGCCTGTGTCCGCTTATTGTGTCACTGAGATAACCTGGAAGGCCTGAAAGCTACCTCTGGTTACCTGTATACCTGCTCCATCACAGCAAATGTCTCTTCACTCATTGGCCTTTTCAAAATTTTTTTTCAAGTCAGCAATTCAAAAAGCAACTAATTTAGGGGAGTTTCCAGAAACCAAAAATTCCTAACACAGTAAGAGCCGTATAATTAAACATACTGCATCAGCACTAACTAAAAGCCATTGTTTCAGGAGTAATATTACCCAAAAAATGTCATGTGACAAAACTCACAGCTCCAAAATACACTGTTTACAAGCAGTCTGAGGACTCTGAAGCCCAAATGATTTCAAGTTCTAAAAGAAGGTAACCAATTGAACAGCTAAGAGAGATAATCTTTCATATACAAGATGATTTCTCAAAATCAACACTACAATACATCAATATGGAATAAAGGCAACACAAAACTAAAATTTCAGTTTAAAAAGTCTAGAGTTTATCAGTTGGTGCAAAATGGACAGTGGGGAGGTTACACTAACTGACTGATTTGTGGACTCCTTACAGTTAAGCAGATGGCAATTATCCTTTTGTGTACTTTTGCACAGTTGCATCCACTGCAAACTCAAGCTCTTGAGTACTTACTGCCAGCTGCAAAGCCAACTCAAACTGTTTGTCCTGTAGAAGCTGCTGGATCTGTGTGGCTATGGACACCGGAATGAGCCTCCAAACAAAGTGATTACTTGCTACATATATAATGTTTGTGCTGTAAACAAGAAAAAATATGTCAATTATTAAGTTTCAGTGCTCAGAAAGAAGCAATACTTATCTTAAAAGAAACCAAATCCAATAATACAAGCATGGATCAATCCAAGAGCAACTGGAGCATTATTGCAAAGCAGAAAGAAGACTATATCTCCAGTGTCACAAATTATTAAAGACCCTCAACTCTGTCCTTTCCTCCTCAAGGTATGGCCTCCACCAGTCTCCACAAAAACCCAACAGACTGCTTCAGCGCTACATCTTAAGGTGAGAGTCAGAAAAGCTGCTCTTCTCCCAGTTTTTCAGAGTGCTACATACAGCCAGCCAGCCTGGCAACAGTGATAAGGAGTTGTAACAATCAATACCCTCCAGAGGTGATGAAGCGTGGCCTCTGCAGCTCGATGCTCTGCACCAGCAGCCGGGGTTCGAAAGTGCGGATCTCCACGTACCTCGGCAGAACAGCAATGATGTAGGGAGGCTGGTGCTCTAGTCATGAAACAAGTGAAAAATTCAAGTTGATTGCTCTCAAGCATTCCTTGAAACAAGCTGTGACTTAAGGCTTCTCTTTGATTTTTCATGCCCTTGAAATGTGCCCTTTTTCATATTCAAAACAGAACTCAGTGCCTGACACTGACAGCAATTTGCTAACAGACTACTTTTGCTCATCCTTCACCACAAGGAAGTTCTGAGGCACCCAGGTGCCCAGAACTACAGTGCTTTAACACACCACCTTCCATTTTAGACCTCGTCCCTTTATAAAAGATATGGAATACACCTATTTTATGAAGAGAGAGGCCCACAGACCACAAGCAAAGAAGGCTAAGAAGCAAAAACAAACACATGAAACCTTCCCCAGAGTACAGCTTAGAACACTGTAGAAACTGTCACACTCCAAATCCAGCTGGTTTCAAAATACTGCAAACTAAAGGATTTTATCACATACACAAGAGAAAAGAAGTAAATTTAAACAAAACAAAAAACAAACTGCTACTTCTCACCCATGGCTATAGGAATATCTGTCCAATTCAAGGCACATTTCTGAGTACAGACTCCTTCTTCATTAAGCACGACTGTTAGATCATCTTGGCCAACTGCAACTTTTCCATCTGCTACAGGAGCTACCAATGGTTCCAGCTGCTTCCCCGTGGGAAACAGTTCTTTGATGGATCCTTTTCCATCCACCTAGGATAATACAGAGCATTAAAAAAAAGTGTTTTGCAAAATAACCTTTTCTTCAAAGCTGCATAAGACTAAAGCAAAAACTCCTAGAGGGACTTTGCAGCCCAGGCTAATCACTAACAGTACAAGTGCAAATTTAAAGAGAATTGATAGAAGTTTCTGCATATCATAATTCATCCTGCTTATACATCATTCTGAAATAAAAAAATAATACATTTATGTCTGAGATGACAATAGTAGCTGAGCACATCATTCAGTTTATAAAATGCATTATAGCACAGCAGCAAAATCAGCTGAAGTGTCCAAACACTTCATTTAGGTCAAAACTTTTAACACTGTTTTATTCTGGCATGAGTGAGGACTGCCACATACAAAAAAAAACTAACTAAAAGCCTAGAAACCTGCCTAGCCATTTTTCCCTGCCCTAACCCTCATTATTTTGGCCACATGCTATAGTGGGAACTGAACTCACACAAAAATTGCTGCTTCATGAGCTGACAGAACAACTGAAAAAGAGAATCCTTCTTCAACTCCAGCCACACATTCCTGCTGCTTCCCTTGCATTACAGCTCAAGCATTTTATAAATCAACAGCTAGTCACCAGAAAACAACACCATAAAAACATGTGTTCTATTCCTGCCTATTTAGTGCAATGAAGCCATTCAAGGACAGTTTAGTCAAGCACCAGAGCCAACCCACAGTAAACACTTGAAGAGTTGGTCTCCACTCTGGTTGCTCAGGCAGCTGCACAACTACTCCTATCACTAAAATGGCAGGAATCAAAACCTAGGAGAGCACTGCAGAAAGGCACCCCTTCTTTTGTGAGCATCATCAAATGACTGTAAAAATTATGTGCAGTTTTCCTTTTGACTACAGATCAGTGTTGCCACCCATGTAGATACATGTACATGTGTGGTGCAACTCCTCTTGATCTTATTTTCTATAATATCTGCAGAAGCCAACTGTAAAGGCAGAAAAAAGAATAAACTATAGCTATAAATGAAGCCCAAGTGGAAACTGTAATATTAAATTAACAGTAAGTTCAGAGACTTTCAAGCAAACTATGACAGTTCAGTTAGAGAATTAAAAAATCAAAGAATGGTTAAGCTTCACTGCATGCCAGATGAGTTATTCTTGGTCTCTTTGTGCTTTTACAGCTAATCTCATTTCTTAATACATTAAATAAAATGCAAACTGAACTTACACAGACTGTTACCAAAACAAATTCTATCTTCTCCAATTCCTTTTTTCTGCAAGAGCTGCAAACACTGGTCTCAACAGCAACAAACAGAAGATCATTTCCTGACAAATATCCGTTTAAAAGGACAGGCTTAGACTGCCCTTTCCAAAACCACAAATAGCAGAGTCCAGATGCTGTTTTTCATAAATCTGAGCACAGGAGCAGCCTCCATAGTGCCTACTGCTACCCAAATCACCTTAAAACACTGTTACACAGCCCCATCTTACCCGTATCAGGTAGTAGTCCCTCTTGAAGCCTACACAGATGGAGTTTTCACACCAGGCCATAGACTTGGGTACATCAGGTACACTGAAGTCCCCCTGTGGAAAACAGGTTAAACTGGTTGTTATGAAAGAAAAGCAAAAGTCAAATCTGGAAACACAGAGTGTAACAAGCTGCTCTCTTGTCAACACCATACTGCCCACCCCCTGTGCCCAGCATCTACCACTCAAGGAATAGCAGCATTCAGCAAAAAGGCTGGACTCATGCACAGTAAAGAGGTGTGCTCTGAGTTAGCTGACAATTTTCTAGTAGAGCATTGTAGCTGAAAAAGCCTGTACCCATTTCAACTAGTTATTTTTTCTCATTCCAGTATTCACAACCGCAGCTCTCTGTATTTGTCAGTAACTATCTTCGGACTTAAAGACATGCCTGAAAAACTTTGAATAGAAGTGCACCCACTTCCATAACATTTTTGTAAGGTATGCATGCTCATATATTTCACTGACTTAAAAATTAAGTACTTAAAAGTGTACTACAACCAGGACATTAAAATATAGGATGCAGTCCTTACTTTAATTTTAACTTATGAAACTGTATTAATGCCACTGACTGTGATTTCAAATATGTATTTTCACTTCTATTTGCTGTTTCACTGTTAAATCTCTGCAGAACCAGCCATCAATGTTTTGAAAGTCAGCAGTGCCTCTGAGTAACAGGGATGGTATGGCAAGCAGCAAAGAGCCATTACCCACCCTGCTGAGACATCCTGGCTACAAAAGAACACAACTCACCTGTAGCTCATGGAACTCTCTGTCCTTCCAAAAATAAAGCTGCAGCTTCTTACGCACTGCCACACACATCCTCAGCACCTCTTCCCCTGTACCTGATTGCTGTGAAAACAGACAGGCCTAACTCACAGGCACTCACAAAAAGGCAAGTAAGACAAGACAAGGCCAAAAGAAGCATTCCCTAAAAGAGGTAGCATGAGAGGGGGAGGAAGGAGGCAGGGGAGGTGGCAGGATACTTAAAAACAAACTTTGACAGGGATTGTGACATCAAAGAAATAAAAAAAAATAAAAGAGCACCAAAGGCATACAAACACACAAACAGAAGAGAAGTAGAAAGCTATCAGTCCAACCCTGAAACTAGGACAAATAGCTGGAACTCTGTGCAGTATAAGAGAGGTGAGGAAATGGAATAACACAAAAAATGTGTTTTACTAACAGATAAAACAATTAATAACCTTATATCGTAACCTGTTGAAAAAGTTTCTTGACAAGAAATACTAGGAAAGCTAAGTGCCTGGACACACAAACAACAAGCCACTTTGCAATGACCAGATGTAAAGGTGCTCTGAAAGACATTAGTTTTCACGGCTAGAAAATCCCAAGTACTTCCTAGAGAATATTTAACACTAGGTTCCCATGGGGCAAAAAGATAAAAAATTATGAAGAGCACTAAACCATCTCTTCTGATTATGAAAAAGATGTCTCAATGACATGGGCAGGCTAAGAAACTCACTTGAATAGAAATGAGTTATTTAATGAACCAGAGCATATGAACAGAGAACTACTACACCTGACAGAACCATTTTAGGGCTTGAATCTACAACAACTGCTCTAGGACTCCTTGGGCCAATAAAGAGAAACAAAAATGTTTAAAAAAAACAGTGATAAAATTGCTTGCAGAAGGAAACCACACTGGTAATGCAAGGAAAGGAAATGGCTTTTATATTAAGGGGACCTTTCAAAAAAGAAGAGTCAAAGTTAGCATAGGACAAAAATGCTTTGAAATCTCGTATCAAAAGTTCTGTATCAGAAGTTAAAATCACAAGAGGCACGGGAATTAAAAACTGTTGCCTTAAGCAAATACAGAAGGTAGTAATTTTAAAAAACACTAGTACCCAAGAAATTTTCATCTAACACAAAATTAACAAACTTAATCTATACAGCAACATGAAAAAGGAATCCTTATTACAAACAGCAAGAATATCTGTGCAGCTGTATTCCTCCCCTTACCTGGAGATCACAAGTGAAGAGGGATGCACCTTTTGCCTTTGAAACTGTAGTGATTTGTTGAAATGTCAACAGGTCATGGACATAAATGTTATTTTCTGTTTTAAACAAAATTCCAATTAATATTTCATATTTAATACATGTAGAGGCATTGCTAATTCAAACAAGTTACTGTATTCTATGTTTATATAAAAAGAACTTGTGGAACTAAGAGCTGCAAGAAAGGAAAAGAGGTGTCTTCCCAAAAGCTGAAAAATGCTACGGCACAGACAAATACAATGAATTCAGAAGAGTAATACCAGCATTGGTAAAACTACAGGAAGGTACTGCTAACCAAGCAGAGGAAGGCAGAGTGGAAGGGACAGCAAGCAGGCCAGAACAGAGCAAGTTCAAGATGCGAGACTGCGTGAACAAAGATCATTTTGAACTGGCTCCTGAAATTAGTGGAAATTGAACAGCTGGAAATGTAGGGTACTGTGGTCAAGATTTTGTATGCATGAGGATGCAAGCAGCAGAAATCTACACATGCTGGAGCTGGGACCTGGAGATCACAAAGAAGTGAGAAGTAACATAAGCAAAAAAAGACATTAGAGGATCCTAAGTTAAAAAAAGCCAGAGCCAAGTAAACTTAAATCTTCCACAAGACACTAAAAGACCACATCAGCACATGAAGTGAATTTGGTGCAAGGCATCCAAAGTAAGTTTGATACATCAAGCAAATTTAGTCAGAAGTTTTAGTTCCTATCATACAGTGCACACACGTACACATGCATGCATATACATACAGATGCCAATACAAACTATGTTTTACACAGACACTCTAGAGCATGCATGTACTTCTTCATTCCTAATCACAAATCAGCACTAATGCTTTGCTCTCCAAGCTGGCAAAGCTGCTTAAAGCTTCCTCTGCAAAATGCAAAGCTAAGTTCTACACAATGACTTCTCAACAACCAGACTACTATGCAGGTGTGTGAAAGGGTGCCACATTCAGACAAGTAACTGCATCAAGAAGAACTCATTAAATATAAAGCACTTTTCTTCACTTACCTAATAGACTGACCAAAATTTTAAATTGAGAAACAACATGGATCTGAAAGGGAAAATGCTGTTAGTGACTCCATTAATAAACTAAAACTCTGAACAAGGCTTGATCATAGATAGTCTAAGAAAACCTCAAAATAATGAGAACAGCAAGGCAGTTTTCCATATAAAACCTTCCTTCAGCTCTTGCAACTCTTCTCAGTTACACTCACTTTTCACAAGCTGGCACACAGCACTTGCAACCTAAGCTAGTGGAAAAACCTGTAACATTGGTATTTTACTAGTACAAAAATACTTCTAAAGCATACATAGAGTATTGCATCCTGAAAGAGGATCCAAAATCTTCAAGGTGTTTTTCCTGGAATCAATATAATCATTGAGTGCAAGTTGTCAAAAAAAAAAATGGCAGCAAGACTGGCAGCTACTTTACTTCTACATTTCAAGTAAGTGGAATTACATTCACATTCCTATAGGATATCATCTGAGAGTCAAAAAATACATTACAGTTTGTTGATCTATTACCATTATTTTTATAAATACTGTCAGTCAGAACGACTGAAGACCTAATGCTAACAAAAGCAAAAAATAAACCTGCAAGTTCCAATTCTTTGGTTTCTGCTTTATCAACAAACCAAGCTTATTCCTGTTATAAGAAGAGTGGGCAAAAACATCTGGCTGTTACACCTCTAAGAAAATCTATAGTTTGGGGAATTTTTTTTATTAAGCACAGCAGAGATTGCAGATGTACATTTGGTATTTCATTTAATGGATGAAAACTGTCCCCATATCAACAAGATGGTATTTCCTACCTGTTGAATCTTCTTTGAGAAGTTCTTGTTGGATTTTTCGAGTGTCACTTCAAACCTATTGCAACCTATCAGAAAGATTGAAGAGGGTATGTAAACTGAAGTTGCTCATGACTGTGTATATCTTGCACTAAGTAAATTACAAATAATTACGAAAGCAAACTTGGCCACTTAACACTGGAAGAATGACACTTTAACTTTTAAAAGTGCTAACTTTTACATCACAGCTAAATGCATCAGGTGAAAACGTAAATTACACTTCTTGTACGCAGCTGAGGGCCTCAACTGTAGTTACATTTCTGCCTTGCCCAAGTTTTGCATTACAAGCATTATATTTAAGTAATTGGAAACCCAGAGATACAAAGACACCCATAAAGATTTTATCCACACTAATCAAATATCAGCAACCTAAATTGCTAGGGTGCACATCACTGCAATATAGACAAGGAATAAACACTACACCACAAGGGTTTAAAAGGGGGTTTAGGGAGAAAGACTTACAGACACTTTCTGATGACATAACCTCTCCTGGCATTGATGCAAAAAAGGGGGAGAAATTTACCATGTGAGATAAGACACTAGCAACTCAAGACTAGCATGCTCCAATTGGACAGACATCTTGCAAGTTTCAGAAAAATCAAGCTGAATTCAGTCTCTACAATCCAAGTAGCTACAAATTAATATCTTTCCAAGAGCTGATGAACTTGGAAACTTACATTTGGTATTTACTTTCCTGTGCTATGCTACAAAACATCACTGAGTTCAATAATATCAGTTTCTACATAATAGCAGGTAATGTGAAATACAAACCTCTTTAGTGAAAATCGATTTTAACTAAACCAAAAATGGAATAGTTCTATTTGTGGCATTCCTAGAATAGATTATGAGCACTTGAACTATCAAAGAGGCAGGGAAAGAGTAAATGCCTGACAAAACTACTTAATATTTATCCCTCTTTCCCATCCATGGTGCTCATGGACCCACTTAATATATCTGCTCTCTCACTAATCCAGTCCATCATTAAAAGATGACATGCATCTAAACTCTGGCAACTCTCACACTGCACTGCTTTTACACATATTTGTACACCATATCCATAAAAATTACAGTCACTTACTATAAATTCAAACACAGAGAAACCTGAAATAAAACATACTTTACATACACAAAATTCTATATAGGAAAAAAATCAGCAATTAATCACACTTGTGTTAAAATGACTACAGCCTCTAAAAGTGCAGGAAGTAAAAATAACAATCAACTTACCTGCATCTTTCTTGATCCTGTAAAGCAGAAGATGCCCTTGTTTGGTACCAACAAGGAGCCATTCCTCTACAAAGACAGGAGAAGAAGAGTCTAATTAATTCTGCCCTTCACAGCTGTGCTGGTTTTGGCTGGGGTAGAGTTAATCTTCTTCACAGTGCCAATTATGGGGCTATATTGCATTTATCAGAACACTTGGAAACTTGCTTCAAATACCAGAAAGGCCTTCCTGTAGTGACTACACCAGTCTCCTATCAGCTCTCCAGTGGAAGTGCACAGAAGCAGCTTTAACTCTCAGGAGAGGACAGCCAAAGATCAGGCAGTAAAATAGAATAAACAGTCTGGCCATCACATTCCACTAGCTCATCCAAAAGTAAAGAAGCAAACCACTGCATCTTGTGTGCAGTCAAAACAGCAACAAACTATTCTTCAGACATTATCTCTGAGAGAGGAACAATGCTATGTAATGGGAAGTACTGTCTGAAAGAAAAACAAGGAGGTTACGTGGGTTTGAGTGTTAGTTTTTTTAAGCCAGGTTTTAAAAATGTCTCTCTGAAATAATCAGCTATATTTGGAAGGACAGTAGCAGCTTTGCTTAGGTGACATTTGGATTGTCTGGACACCCAAGAATCATTTGAGACTTACAAAAGAGAGCCTTTATACGCACATTCTATGGCACAGTTTCAGACTCTTCCTCTTTACAGCATTTACATCACACAAAAAGCACAGAATCTTTTTACAGGCTCATGAAACATGACTGAATTTCTTCCTCACCGAATATCATAAAGGAAAGCAGCACACGTGAACATTTTATTCTACATCTAGTACTTCCTCATCACCAAAGGAATTTGCATTTTAATAAAATCCTATTTCCTGCAAGACCTTTCTTCTACTACTTGGAAGAAACATCGTAGAGACACAGTAACACATCTTTTTTACAAAACCATACTGCTATAAGTCTGTATGTTTAGGCTTTTTTTCCTAGTTCAGCAAAATAAATGCTTTCAAAGACAGGAAAAGATAAAAGCTGCAATGCAGGAATAAATTATCTTCACATCCTCTCCAGCACATAACTCCATCATAAACAATCCATGTACAACAGGAACATTATTATTCAGGATATAATTCTTAAAACAATGAACCGGGGTCACAATGCTATAGCTTGTGGAGCTTTTTAAATTGCATCTGATGGCACCTGCTCACAGCTTCGAAAAGCCTTAACAAGCCTAATCATTAGGACAGCTGGTGCAGTCACCTGACCAAAATCCTGACTCTCAAGTACGCCCAAAAATACAATCCACAATTATATATCACTAACACGGGGAAACATACTCGAAATCTAAGACTTCAACACACCACCGGCCCTACAAATTAAGTTTAAGTCAAAACACAGGGAATGTTTTTTTAGCAAAAAAAGTTAGCCAATTAGTCAGCCCAATGTTGCAGCCCCGGAGTCCTGGCAGCCTCCCCCGCAGCCGGGCGGGCAGGGCAGGGCAGGGCAGGGCAGG
>VYXF01009643.1:89026-115658 GCA_013397295.1 Polioptila caerulea
GCCCAGAGCCGCTTCCTCGGCCGGCACCGCCCCGCTCAGCCCGCCCCGTTTCTCCCGGCACCGCCCCGCTCCGCCCGCCCCGCTCAGCCCGCCCCGCTTCTCCCGGCACCGCTCCGCCCGCCGCGCTCGGCCTGCCCGGCTGTCCCTCGGGTGCCCCGCCGGCTCCGCAAGAGTGCTGGCGCTGTCCGGGAGCGTTCCATGAGGAAGGGCGCCCTGTCCCAGCCCCACAAACGGGGCTCCGCGCCGGCATCAAACAGCCCGCCCGGGGGGCTCGNTCGGCACATGCTCGAAGGCGTCGTGCATGGCGGCGGCTCCTCCGGCCCCGGCTGCCGCAGTGCCCGGCCCAGGCAGAGGCGGCACCGGCGGGGCGGGGAAAGTGCCCCGNCCTGTCCCAGCCCCATAAACGGGGCTCCGCGCCGGCACCAAACAGCCCGCCCGGGGGGCTCGGGCGCGAACGGGAAACGCGGGGCGGCATGGCACCGAGGAGACACTGGCATAACACTTGTGCATCTTCATGCAGCCCGAGAAGGGGCAGGCTGTAGGAAACACCCGTCCTCCCAAAGCGTCACTACAGGAGGTGTCCGGTTGCCATTAGCTACCATATGAGAAAGCAGGAAAGTAGCAAAGTCACCCGGGATGCAACAGCAGAAGTCGACCCGTATAACCTATGGCAACCAGAGGAGAACAGCGAGATGTATCTTGCAAGAAAACGTCTATTTTTTTTTTTTTGAGGTCGTAAGCTTTACTTTAATGAACTTAGCCTATGAACTTGGCCAGTGAATTTCAGTCTCCAGGAGGAAACCTTGTTAGTTAGACCTTTCCAGAATGGGCCACGGTTGCATTTATGTTTATCATGGTGAGGTGCAACATTGACAATCACTGACCTAGAAACTAAACTAACTAAACCAAACTCAGAAAGCACATGGTACAAAATTCTCCAAGCATCTTTACGAACAGAGACCACTTTTAGAAAATAGGGACTGAGGATGCTCTGGGCTGGAAGATCAAATCACAGGAATGGGAGAAAAAGCAAGGCATTCTTGCATGCAACTTCTTTCCTGCTCAGGAACGAACATTTTGTGCTAAAGCAAAATACTAAACTGTGCTAAGTCAGATCCCCCTCCACCGAGAGCAAAACTGTGAATTGCCAAAGGTGTTATGGCTCAGGCACATACCTGGTTTTTTAACCAAGGATCCCTACAAAAGGAAAAGTGACACTGCATTAATTTAGTGAAAGGAAATGTTTCAGTAACACTGGGTAATAATGACTTCACATGGTTGTAGACCAGAGAGCAAATGATTGGTGAAACATTACCCTCTTCAGACTTTAAGATGTAGTATACAACATAAAATGCCATATAAAGTGAACACGAGGTTAAATAAAGCCCACAAACTCACATACCCCTACATCTGCAGAACAAGATAAACATAACCTTCCCTAGGTCTTATGATCCTGACTCACTCTGTGCCTATCAAGCCTCTTGTATCTCTTTACCAGGGCATGTGATCTCTTACTCAGTCCCTCCTTTGGAGTTCCTAACAGGGACATCTTGTCACCCTAATTAAAAGCTGGTCAACATCATCTTCTTCACTGTTTCCAGTTCTCTGAGTGACATGGCATATGCTACAATTCCAACAGCTACTTCTGACAAATAAACAACAAATCTGTACAGAACTAATCAGACACAAGAACCCTAAAATACTCCTGTCAGACATTAACTTTTTCTGCAAGTAAAACATTGCATATTACAAACAGCTTCTTGAAGAATTCTCGCAGATCCTAGACCTAAGAGTATGATTTTCTCCCTCCAGCTAAGTCTTCAGAACAGTTTGCATGGTTTATTTTTGAGACAAGGGTATACATTTGAATTGTCTTCCCTGACTACATAATCAAAGGTAACAAACTGCAGGATTTCTGGTTTCAATTATTCCAGCAAGCTAGCTTGCTGAAGCTTTCCTGAGTTTTTCCAAGTCATGGAGCCAACGTGTCTTTAGGAGCAAGATCAGCTTTCAGAAGAGGCAAAGATTCCTCAGCAGAACCAACATACCTGATAAAGGTGGTACTGAGGGAGAGGCCACCTTGCTGCAACCTGCAAACACACCCTTTGCTCCTCACCCACATCTCACCCACGGCCTGCACAGTTCTGTGGGAGCTGGGCTCTCACACAGCTTCTCCCAAAGACTGCAGACGAGTCCCAGCACATGCCTGCTGGAGGCTAGGAAGGAGATGCTACTTTCCAGCAATACAGAAACTCTGCTAAATAAGTGAAAAAACAAAAATTGCTAAGGGGTCAACAAGCTCCCTGTGGAATTCAGGAATCCATCCACTTTAAATACTGCTGGAAATAAGTGCAAGAATGGAAGGGTAGAAGGCTACAAGGACTGCCTAAGACCTCTGTAATCAGAGGTTGAAAGCAACATGCTGCTACTATTAACTTTTAAATTATTAATTAAACTATTAAAACAATTAGGGAAACTGGGTGGCTCTTTATAACCTTTTCTTCAGAAATTTATGATTTGCCTTATCTCCATTAGCTTTTCAAATGACAGACTTCATTTTCAATCTTAAAAAGAACTTTTGGGAAGAACTGCATTATATAGACCACGGAATAAAGAACTAAAATCCAGCAGCTTTCTGAAGGTGGCAACGCTTCATGTGAGAGAAGAGGGAGTAAGAAACTGGAAGGACACAATGTGAGCCTTTCTACTCTTTGCCTAGCCTTTATTAAATAGTACATACAAACTTTTGTGCTTCCAGTAGAGAACATTTTTACCTATTTGTTTCAAAAAACCCAAACAACCCAAAATAGGATTTCTTTAAAAATGAAAACAAAACAAAAAAAAATTAAATAGCAAGCTTTGTGTAGCTTTATTTCACAAAATTTTCTCTCCTCAAAAGGACATGGAGGTAATATTTTTTTTCATCTCTATCAATTAAGCATAGCAAATTAGAAGTGTTTTCTAATTAAAGATTCTTTCTGTGGCCTGAAGAGGATGGCAGAAGAGCTCCAGCAACTCTTGCATAAGCAGTGAGGTGCTATAGCCACAGCCTTTTTTCTCTGCCCATCTGCCCTCCCCACAACACAGCTAGCAGAAGATGCTATGTCCTTGTGCCTCAGCTACTGTACTGTAAAGTGCCATGTTTCAGCTTGAATGGCTGATAAAGAGAAATTACAGCTAAGCTACCAGACCTTACAGTGGAATGAATGAAGTGCAGGCACATGTTCACTTCTGCTGACATAGCTATGAAAAGAACCAGAAAAGCTGACACTCTATGCTGTTCTAGCAGCAGCCACATCTGCTTCCTAGATACCCAGCTGCTGCTTGCCTCCCAATCATCAGTTTTAAAGGTTATGAACCTAAATTAGAGCTTTTGTCATACAGTCCACAACAGGTTTCCATGAGGAAGTTATTGCAACTTCAGCTGCTGCAGCCAAGCAAAAACCAGAACATTATCCAAAAGCTCTTCTTCATTTCAAAAGGAGAAACAAAACACAATTGTATAGAATAGAAACCTGCAACTTTGCCTGAAACACAGTGATCTCAGAGTACCTCTTGGCCACAGGGACCAGTTGGGACAGGAAAGCCCAGCATCAAATCACTACATGGGAAGCAATTCTAAACAGACACTGGGAACAGAACTAACCCAGCGCTGTGGACTCCCCATAAATCCTCTTTCAAGTAAGGCAGGCAGTGCTCGCACCCCAAGAAAGCAATCCCATCTTCTCATAGAGGAGTGCCAACTTCTTGGTGGGAGATGTTACACGTAAAGGGAGAAGAGCTCTGCTGAAACATCCAGCTAATATCTGCTTCACATGTAGTCAAGCACTTGTGGAGCACTGCAGGAGTGGTTCTGGTGATGTTTGTTTCTGTTGTTTTATTTGTTGGGGTATTCTTTTTAAAATAAACCATGCAACACATGAAAGGTAGGGGCAAATCATTTTTCCAGGCATCCACCGCATTGCCGGCAATGAGATGTGCCACAACAGCGAGTGTTAGCTCTAGGCAGCTGTTACCTACAGGTCAATGGCATTTAAAATAGAAAAACTTTCATACACAGTGTTATGAATAAAATTGCACTTGATTTTGTTAAAAACTCGTATCACTGTAACTTTTCCAAATATTTCCTTTCTGGCATCTTAATTTTCTTCATCAACAGGAGCTTCTCTATAAAACTCTTTCATGCATACTGAACACATGACATATAACAGCAGTTGTTATCTACCAGAAAATGGGTCTGTTGTTTCTTCAGTGCTCATTTCTGTCTGTCCCCACCCTCCCCCCAAAAAGGTACAGGCAGTTCACCTCTAAGGGTCAATTGTAACAGTGAAATATAAACTCCTCAAGCAGACATTAGGAATTTTAGTTTCACAGATTAAATATTTGAAAAGTTACAGAAGGTGCTGGAATAGTACACATGTCAATTGCTTAAAAATCCAAACTTGCAGCAACTTTAAATTCAAATTTCCGAAAGGTTTATAATGTCCTTGTGAACTTCTTCCACAGCAAGACACCCTCCATGACATTAAAGCATCAAACTTTCAAGGCTGAGATCAAGAGACAAATCAGCAGGATGCACTTGCTCCACCAAGCAACTTTTAAAAGAGGTGTCTCCACTTCCAAGAGCAAAAAGTTACTCCTTCATTCCATTTTGGACCTTTCGAAGTGGGTAATCATT
The DNA here is from genome assembly GCA_013397295.1 of Polioptila caerulea. Classification (NCBI taxonomy): domain Eukaryota; kingdom Metazoa; phylum Chordata; class Aves; order Passeriformes; family Certhiidae; genus Polioptila; species Polioptila caerulea. The sequence continues at coordinate 93,705 of VYXF01009643.1, forward strand.
CTTTCCTGGAAAATAAAATACCCAGTAATATCATTTTGCCCAGTAGATTTACATCATTCAGAACATGCCCATTCATAACAAATGACATTCATATGCATTTTAAGCCAGGAGTCCAACTTACACAGCAGATACACCACTTATTTGAGAATACATTTGTATTCTAAGAAGTTGTATCATAGTTATTCCCAGTATCCCTTCCCTCTTGTAGCATTTTACTGTTGCACTGATACGACCAGAGTCCAGTGCTAATAAGCCAAGACCTCATCAGCTGACTCGTGACTCCCCTGGCATGTCAGAAGACTAATTTGAACTGAAGATTTCTTTACTGACCTCATCTGAATCCAGAAGAGCTGGAAGAGCACTGCAGTGGGGGGAAAAAAAAGTCAAAATAATTAGAGCACATATGAAGAGCACACTGAAAGCCATTATCAAACTTACGTTGCTTTTTAGGGCGCAGAAAAGAAACAATGAAGACAGATGTTTCAATTTAACAGAAATTAGATAAAGACACACAAAAAAGGAAGAGCCCAGAGAGTATCCTCAATGACCTTCATAGTTATAAATTCTTTTTTATTATGCTTCTCATTACCAACTGAACAATTTCCAAGTTGCCATGATATAAGCTGCTTCACTCATACAGAAACACCGCTGAACTGCACTGAAGACATTTACAATATGGGACCATGTTGTAAAAACATGCTCCAGAAGTCAAACAAGTTCCACGAGTACTTCAGCCTTTTCAGTTACAACAGATCTCCCATCTGTTGGGATCTCGGCTCTTAACAACCCTGATCACACTCTCAGAAACAGATAAACCTGCAGCAGATTACCTCAAGTGTCCTATCCTAGTTTATACCAGTCTAGTCCTTTTTTTCTTAAGGAATCCTATCAGTCTTCAAAAAATAAGTATTAGAACTGGGAAAACCAAATTCAAGTGAGAAAATGGACTTTTTTCCCCCTCTTAAAACTACACCTAATTTCTTGTCTTTACCTAAGTTCAAGCAAAGTTTTGTACTTCAATTCAGATCCTCTGCCAAAATTATCTGTTCAAATTTGTGAACACACTTATCTATGAACTTCAGTTTTGTTAAGAAAAATGTAGACACAGGCACTGATGCCTTAGCATGTAAAAGTTATTAAAAGCAGAAGAGATATAGACAGTGTTCATAGCTTACTATATTACCACAAGCACAAAAATGACATCATATGTTCCAGACAAAGCTGAAAACTGGATTACATTATTCCGTGAAATACATTCATCAAGATACTCAAAGGTCTTTTCAGAGCACTAGAAAGGGGTTTGTTTGTTCTTTGTTTTCTGGATCTTTGTATATTGTTTTAACTGTAGTAAAATGCAGACCACTCTATGGTTTCACACCCCCAAGAGACTGCTCCTTAAGTCAGCCTGTGTGCAACCCCAGCAGACTGCATGAGGGATCAGAGGCCAGTGCCAGGCTGAACCCAACCTCTGCCCACGGAAGTGCAGCATCCAAGTGATAAGGGATTCTAATGTGTTCCTGTGGGAAAGGAACCTGCCTTTATTGTGACTATAGAAATACTCACACATCTGTCACTGATGAAGGAACGTTCTCCTCTACCCACTTCAGGTCATCCTCTTGCTACAAGTACAGAAATTAAACAAAAACAAAAAGTCACTTTCTCCACAATGCTGTCAATATGCAAGCTTTTTTCTTCTCAAGCTACTTGACAAAAACCAATGTAATTATAATGTCAGTTAAAAATTAAAAACAAACAAACACAAAAAAACTCCTTCAATTTGATTTCTGGATTAGAGAAAACATATTTCAAGGGAAAAAAAGTAAAGAAAAACCCACCCTCTTGCTGTGAACTCTGTAACAGTCCTCACCACCACTCTCTTGCAAAATAGAAAAGTTTTATTTTCATCTTATCTATTGTCAGGTAAGCAGCATACAGCTGCAACCAACCCTTGAGAAAAACAAGGCTAATGACAAAAATATGATCACTATTATAATGAATTCCTACATTTCCACATTTATATTTATGCATGAATTCTATGAAAAGATTCCAAGACATATTTCAGGCCTCCCAGATGAATGTGAAAACATCTTGCTTATAGGCCATGCAGAAAAAACACATGTTCCCCTAAAGTATTTAGGTAGGTACAGAAAAATATACACATCACCCCATTCATGTAATGAATCACAAATCTCAAAATGAGAGGGCAATTTATTTAAAATATGGCTCAGCCTCCCTCTCAGACTGACAAAATGGTTAAAATAATGTATTAATCACTATCAGAGTATTGTATTATACAGTTCTATCTACACTGAATTGTGGAAACATTCCTAAAGAACAGACTAAATTCTTAAGTTCCCACTGTACTTACAGGAAATCTCATGAGAAACCTGTATTTACTTTCTTTTCAGCAGTACTGTGTTAACTTATGATACTTTGACTCACTCACATTCTGGAGGCAAACCAAAAAGCTCCCATTTATTGCCTCAAAAGTTGGCACATTTGTGTGCTCCTAACGGCAGTAAACAAAAAAGAGATGAATCTTATATTCATCAAAGTACAGAGGTCATACTCACAACTTTGTTTGCTTTTACATTCCCATTTGGTTCTTGCTTTGTACTTCTCATTTTCATTCCCTCTGAAGCCAAAAGAAAAAAAAAGATTGGGGTAACTGAATTACAATTGTTCATAGACTGTAAGTGAAAGTGTTGAGTGTTCATTCAGGATATTTCATCAGAGTCAAGCATACAGAGTTAGACAAGCTAATGATTTAGATTGCTTTGCCTTCGAAAGGCTTGCAGTGTTTTTTCCCCAACAGGTGGAGTATGTAGTTTTTCCTGAATTTTACAATTTGACCTAGGAAATATAAATTTCTTGTCCTTTTATTTAAACAGCAGTATAGAACTCAGACATAGTTCCCAGAGGAGCTGTGGAGTATCTGTCCCAGAAGATACTCAAAAGCCATCTGGACAGGGTTCAGGGCAATGTGTTCTGGGTGACCCTGCTTTAGCAGGGGGCTTGGACAGGATGACCTCCAGAGGTCCCTTCCAACCTCAACTATTCTGACACACAGGCAACTCCCAAAGTTTATTTTACCTACTGACTGCTCCCTAGCCACTTGGTTGCCTTAAAAGCTGAGAAGCAACTTGCATTCCTGTCCTGGCAGACAGCCAGAGAGCACTGGTTTGCCAAATGCACCTAATGGATTACACACTTCTCAGCTCCTACACAAGCCAAGCAGCACTGATACATCCCAGCATAAGTGATTTGTGGACAGACAGCAGTAGACATGTAGCCCTACCTTTTACACAGCTTATAAAGGTGTCACAATAGACAATTTTGTGAATATTCACTCCTACATTTACACTGGGCATTCCTATGTTAAGCCCTAATGTAGCAAACAAAGATTTCAGAGTTCAGAGAACTGATAATAAGTGAAAATTCTTAAATGGGATTTTAAAAGAGAACTGCACATTAAACCACTGCCTAGCAACAATATCGAAGAGATCCCTCTCATCATGACTGGATTAAAACTCAAGATGTGACATATTTAATCAAACAAAGTCCACTGGACATGGCAAGGAACTACAGCAGTAGCTGTTTTCAGTGCCAGCAGGAAAACCCAGTATTAAACAGGCAATGTAAACACTAAACATAAAGCCAGTGTTTCCTCTAGAACTCTGTGTATCAATGGCAATTTCTGCCAGAGAGCAAGACACCTTCCTACAGAGAACTGTCTTCAGCACTGAAATTGAGTGGAAAATTTTTTCTCTCTTACCAAAGCTTTCCTTTAACATTGGCTCTTTCTGCTCGTCATCATCGTCCTCTTCCGACAGTGGTGAGAAAGCAAACCTACAGACATGAAAGAATGAAAGCTACCTTAGTATTGTATCTCTTGTCTCCCAAGAGATCCATTACCCCAACATATACATGGCTTGATTATTCTGTGAAGCTCATTCATTATATTTAGTATCAGCCTTAAAAACAAAGTTTAAGTTACTTCTTTTTAAATAAGCTGAGCGCCAGGAACAGACTGGATTTTATGTATGTAACTTCTCTAGGTTTACCTTTCCCTACACACACTGCTTAGTATCCTTACTGATTAGTGTACAGCAACTAAAAATCCCCCACCAGTACTTTTTGAATAAACAAGCACTCCTAAAGCCCAGCATGTTTAGGAAGAGGTACAAAAAGCTGAACCTTTGGTTGTTAGCAGACGGTCTCCACAGAATCATGATGACAAAAAGGATCATTGAAAACAACAAACGCCAGATGGCATCATCCACCCACAGCTCTTGCCAGTCCTGTCAAGAAAACCAGCACAAATGAAACATGTTGTGAAGCAAGAAATTTTATGTCCTCATCTCTTTCCAAGGCTGAACTACAGGCATCGGCCAAAGAAGCTCATTATCCACAACAGTGTGAATTTTAGCCTGTGGTGCTATGTGGCAATCTCACTGCCAAATATAAACTTGGCAAGAGGCAGCAATTGTAGAAAGCATTTAATATAAACTCACCGACTGACAGTCCACCAGCCTGAACTTCATGGTTGTCCAAATGATGAATACAATAGATGCTGCAATATTCAAACAAACAAACTGCTTATTACTACCAAAGATGCCAATTCAAATACCCCACTAACAGCACCGTGTTTCCTGAACAAAGGTCAAAGACATGAATCCTGAAGTCTTGAAATTCATTTTAATAGTTTTGGAAAACAAGAGATGGATCTATTGCACTGACCTTAGACAGAAATTTAAGCATAGACCAGTATATTTTACTCAGGTTTCTTCACAGACACAAGGCATGAATCAAATATGGAGTATTTAGCCAACTCCTAATTACTACTCATTATCCTTCTATCACTTTTATCTAGCATTCCAATCATGGTCTCATTATCACTTGACAAGTAAAGCCCTGAAGAAACGCAACAACCTGATCTGCTTGAATGCCTTAAGCATTCAGATCTTGACCCACAACAGTTCCAACACTCAAACTCTACACTTATCACAGTTTTAGAAGAGATGTCCCTCCACTAAAGTATTTTAAGATGATTAAGAATCAGGGGCTGAAAGGAATTTTATCAGCCAATTTTCAAAAGGAATGTACTTTTTTTTGCTTTTTTGTTGAAATAAAAAAGCAAAGCACAGTCTGCTCATTGTATTGACAGCAGAGAACCTGGAAGGACCAACAAATTTATTATTGAAATTCAGTTCATCGCATACAAATGGAAAAAAACCCTCAGTCTGTATTCTTCCAGAATAGAGAGGGCATTATGTTACAAAACTAAGAATACATTTTTTTCAATAATCACTCTGATCTTTAGACATCTTAAAAATCCCACAGTATACAGTGATACCGCAATTTTGGCAAAAAGCATCTCCGTGAAGTTAACAGCATAAGATAACAATAAACTTTTGCCACTGGCAGCTTGAAGTGGGACTAAAGTGCTCTGCTAGAGGAGCTGCATAAAACTACTGATCTTGTTACTATCAGGACTAATAATCTACTGTCTCTGAAATATTGACATAACACTTGGCAAAGACCCACTTTTAGAAATGGGCCAAGTATCAGAAACACCAAGAGTTTTGATTATATTTAGAGAAAGGTCACCAAACTTAAAATTTGTTCTAGTGACCAAATCAAGCCCTATATGGAAATGAAATGTGGCTTTATTTAACTGGAATCATTTTCTGCTTACCTGCTACTGCCAAGATGAGTGTGTTGGTGAAGTGTCGATATAAAGAGAGTTTCACAACATTCCTTCGAAGTTTTAGCAGCTTCATTGTTTGAGTTAAGCTGATGAATATGTATGGAAAGTCAAGGAAAAGTCTCTGAAGGGACAAGCTAGTCACAGACTTAGGAGGACACAGACCTTGTGATCAACAGCTCTCTCAATCACACACTTAGCCCTCCAAAAAATTAGACTATTATCAGTAGAAGACAAGATTCATCCTATGACAAAGGTACCAGAGAGCAAAATCTGTCCTTTTCATGTTATTTAGTTATCTACACCTAAAACTCCTGTCACACAAAGATGGTATCCAAACCTCTATTTTGGACTATGGCCCATTCCCTCAGGAAAGAGCTGGCTGTGCTTTTGATAAATGAAAAGTAAAATCTGAACTACAAATTAGTTAATATCTATTTAATGTATATGGGCGCCTTCACGTTTCCTGTTATTTTATTTCCACAGTGAAAAAACAAGTGGTTAGGAGAGATCACAATAGAGGAAAACTGTGATTGTCACAGCTAGGCAGCAAGCTATTCACATTCTAAACACAGTTTTTGTGATTGAGTTTAGCTTAGAACACTTTACAGGGATTTTGCTATAGACAAGTTCAGCATTTGATGTCAGCTGATAAAGTCACACAAGATTATGGTTGCTTGGAATGAATATGTCAAGACACCAAAAAATAAACTGCCTCATTTTGTCACTTACTTCAAGACTAGTTCAAATTTTACAGGAAGACTTTTAGGTTTGATGTTGCTAAGCAACCTTCCCCCCAAAATATAAACTGAGTCATTTCTTCAAAGGCTACTGCTCTGGTGCCATGACATGCTACACTAGTACAAATTACTTTCATACTCAACAATGAGATTCTGATAACAGACAGACTATCCTCTGGAGCAGCTTTATAGACACATCCAGTTCAGCAAAAACTAGTAAGCAGTAGGCAGCAGAAGCTTAAACACCCAATGACAGAACTTCTATAACCCTTACCAGAAGTAGGAAAAAATGGATCTTACTTTGGAAAAAAGTTCAGCAAAAAAAAAAAGACTCAAAAAAAAAAACCAAATTGAAAAGAAAACACAACCCATCAAGTAAAACAGTGAAGGATATCCACCAGCACAGGGCAGTATCTAGGAAAGCCAGGGGAATAAAAGCCAAGGAGGCAAGATCATTCTGGGCCTGGAGACAAAGAGAGAGCCAATAAGAACAAACTGAAAAGAAAACAAAGTAGAGAAGTAAGGAGGGTCAGGCTGTTTTATGAGAAACCACCAATATGCCACCACAACACTTCCAAGTTTTGCTACAGAAATAGAGGGCTTGAACCAAGAGTTTAGTCCAATGCACAGAGGAACTCACAATACCACATTGTCAGTTCTCAGCTCTCCACCAGCAAGGCAAGAAGCAGTTTTCCAGATTAAGTCAATCTAGAACTGTTAAAACGAGTCTCTGCTGAGGCAATTGCTGTGATTAATTGCTCTGGCCACTTCCATTAAAGAAACTACCAACCAGCTTGTTAGAGTAATTAAATCTTCTACACTATTCATGGATGAACTGAATGTTCCACTAGCAACCGTGAGTTTGACTAAAAAGGCAAAACTTGCCTTTGCATGTACATCATAAACTTATCAAAGTCCTAACATAAACAAGCAAACACCTTTTCTTCCTTTCAAGTACAAGACAGAAATAATAAGCTCTGAATAATGTCATACAGTCTGCAGTTTTTTAAAAGGATATCCACAAAATAATACAGGCATCAATCATGGACAGGGCCAAGTTTGCTATCAGAGCCACAGTGTCATAGAAAAACTGGAAAAGTATCAAATATAGGACAGGTTAAATACTTTATCCCAGAAACAGAGTAACAGAAATCTACATCCCAAGATGCACTTGACCAATCCAGCAGCAGCACCACTCACACACACTTCCCCAGGCACAGCCTCCAAAACCAGAGCAGTGGGAATTTGGTTTGGTTGCTGTTGGGGGGGGCAGGGGAAGCAGCTCTTCACACAAGTACATACAGCCAATAGTGTCTGTATATAATATAGGAAAATTCAAGTGGTTATTACTGACCCCTGTGACTCTAAGAACACCTTCCATGCCAGAAAATAACAGATAAAGGGCTCCAGCCATAACTACTTTGTGAAGAGTTACTCCAAGGCGAGGCCTGCAGGAAACAAAGTGAAATTCAGATTAAGTGGAGAACAAAAATGAAGTCGTGTCAACTTGAATCTAAACATAAGGTATGAAGCATATGAATAAAAGGTCCTTGTGACAAGCCACATCTAGATCAAGAAATATTATTTTGGTGCTTGAAACTTACTATTCATTCTGACTTATGGTATGATGTGACTAAGGGAGAGACTAGCAACAGTCCTGGTTCTCAGTTAATCTGTTTAGCTTTTTATGACCATTTCACTAAATCTCTTCCCACTTCTTCACCAGTTCCCCAGAAAACTCACACTTGCCCACTACCACTTCCCACTACCACCTAGCATGTGTTTTTACCAATGAACACAGTTGTGGACAGAAAAATGAGCCACAATCTTACTGAAGCAGATCCCCTCCCCTATCAGAGATTCTTGACCTACCCCACTATAAAAGCTCCCCCTCACCCAGAAGGCAGGCCCATAAAGCTCCCATTGCAGTCAGTGGAGCATCTCAACAAGGCCTCAGAAACCCACTCTACAGCAGCACATGGAAGCAGATGGAAAGAAGAGTAATCACAGCATGGAACCGTCTCTGTTTACTAGTGAAGAAGCCTAGATCTTCAGAGCACTTAACGAAAGCACTTACCTTTTAACAAGCAAAGTACAGGGAGTTGAATGCTGCCCTAAATTCTTAAAACCGAGAGTGCAAACCCTTTAAACAGAACACAACAAACCCGTAACAGAATTACTCACTTGACTATCCCATATCCCAGGCTAACTATGATGACCAGAGTTCGAGCCAACGAGCGCTTCACAGCAGAAAGAAGTTCTGCCAGTATTACTGCTCCTTGAACTACCAGAAGCAAAGAGGAAAAAGTTAGGGCATTAAAATATAATATGTGTTTTATTAACTACTGCATGCAATTATAGTATGAGAGCAGATATAGAAGGTAGGCTATTAAAGTGCATGATCTTTCTATTACCTACATCTGGAGTTAGCTTTCAGAAAAGATAGGTCACTTGGCATAAAAAATAAGCTACAGAAAAATTTTGCATCCAGCCTGGGTACTTCCAAACAATTCAACCAACAAAACCTTCTGCACCATGGGTATAGCCAATTAGTAAAGTCATAACGACATTTCACCTGCAGAGTTTCATTTGTATGCATCCAGCCTGAAGCTCAAAACTAGAGTAAAAGAGTTTTACATAAAGGGAATCTCATAAATTGGATTATGAGGCTATGGGCTAAATACTAAGAGTTATCTACAATGCTGTCATGTTGAACAAAGAGTTTCAAAGTATCTTTCCAAGCCAATACCAATTGTGAGAAATTAATTACAAGCCACACTGAACAAGTCCTATTTTAAACTTAAAACCAGCACTGCAGCACAGAATGTAGCATTCTATATACTTAAGACACAACTCTCAGGAGTCAGAGAAAGAAACAGCATTTTAGCTTTAGAAGAACACAGAGCATGATGTTTACAACATATAAAAATACAGGAACCCTGGCTCCCTGCTCTTTGTTTTGAAACAATCCTCAAGTAACCATATAGCTAACATGTATCTGCCCCCCCAGTTTAGCATTAGGGCTATGCCCCCTCAGTCAGACTGCACGAGGCAAGCGCCACGTACCGGACTCGCCCGTGTAGCGGATGTTCTGGAACTCGGCATAGAAAACGGCTTTCTCCAGCATTCCCAGGAAGATAACAGCGCCAATCCAGAACTGGATCCTCAGCAGATCCCGCCAGTAACAGGCTGACCATGCAAGCCACAGAACCCCAAAGAATACGTACACGATACACATCACCATGAAAAACTATTACACAAAAAGAAGAAAGGAACTTCAGACCCAGAAAAATCATGGAAATCATGTCCTCGTTTCCATTCCACTGCTGTAAGACAACTCTGTTTTCTCCCCTAGTACAGCAACTTTGGAAGTTTTCAAATAGACAAGCATTGTTTCACTTGTCTTCTCTGGGCTCTTGAACAGTGAGAGTCTAATTTCTCACTACCAGCAAAGGGAACAAGAGTAATTGAATTTCTGTGCAATTTCTCCCTTGAAGAATAGTCTGTCAATTTATTCACAGGCAACATTTTCTACAGAAGACATATGCTACTAGATTCCAAAATGGTAAGAATTCAAGCAAATCATCAAATACTAGAAACTCTATTCGTTCTCAGGTATTGTTCTATTAATAACTTTATCATACATTTATAGTACTCTGCAAATAAACTCACTGCCCACCTTTAGACACCATTCCACAGAGCAGAGATAAGCAACTAATGCCTGTATGCCCTGTCTTCAAATAATTTGATAACTTTTCTCAAAAGTTAATTTCCAGCAAACTCAGTTTTTTGACCAAGTTTTAGGCCAGCAAAAGAACTGCAGCTGAGAAAGAAATCCAGATATTCATTTCAATATTAACATTTCGTCATTTTTTTTGGTTCAGCGTTACTTCCTTCATAAGAACTTTTCATGATATATGCCATACAGAAAACAGTAAGCTTGACAATGTTACTCAATGCTGAATTTTCTAATCATATCAAAGCAAGTTAAAATTTTCAAAAGGACACCAAGATTAAGAAGAGGAATTAGGAGAGAGTAAGACATTAAGTGAATAGCAGGAAGTAGTTAGCCAAAGCATAGATCAGTGCTTAATAATCAAGAAGTCTCCTCTTTCAGAAGGAAGCTTTTTTTTTTAAAACCAAGCAAACACTGAAATTAGCTGCACAATCCATCAAAACTTTCACAAACTGAAAATACCTTCCTTGGGAGAGTAGCTTACTGATCCTAGTACATTTTTTACACCTGACCACTCCATGCAGTTCAAATGCTAAGAACCTAGGTGAGATAGTTCACGTGCAGATGCTCCAGTGCGAAAACATTTAGAAATACAGATTCTTTTCTGGTCCTGTCACATGGGACATTCACACTGGTGAATTACATTTCAATAGAGCTGCTGGAGGCTTTTTGCTTCTGCAGGAAGTCAAATGAGTGTTTCAGAAATGCTGCCAGGCTCCACAACTGACAGGCTGCTCTTGCCAAAAGAGTCAGGCTAGAGACCTTACTTGTTATTGATCCCCTGCTAAAGTCTGTCTTCACTATATAAACACTCTAAGTTCCTTTTTGTCTAGCCTTCTCAACAGAAAAAACTAGAAACCAAGTCGATAACTCCTTTGAATAAAAACGGGATTAGCTCTTTGTAGCTCAATTATGCTTTCACTGCTAGGCAGTATTAAAGACCTCCTCATGGGGTGTAAGACAGCTGGTGGAGGAGGCAAGATTAAGCTGTAAAAGAACAAAGAAAAGCAGTGACAAATGAAAGGGTAGCTGCAAACAAAAGCATAGAAGAGCAAATTTTCTAAGATATGAGTTAAGAAGAATACCAGCACCCGTAAAACTTCTCAGTTTAGAGCTAATAATACTGATAACTACAGGAACTACAAATTAACAACCATTAATTCAAACAAGCAAGACAAGGACAACATTGGCAGCATGTCCAAGCAAAGCGAAATCTGTGTCTGTTTTCCCTACCCTGTACTCAATACAAAAAAAACCCCAAACCAAAAAAAATAAATAAATAAAGCAAACCCAACCAAACAAAAATAGCCCATCAAATCAAAAAACATCCTCGGCTAAGTAACTTTTTCTCCTGAGACACTGGCTCTGTGCTTCCTGAAGAATGACAGCAGAGTATTTAATTGACATTCAAATCAAGTGACAATTTTATAGAACAAAGAAAAGTTGGTTTACTTACAATCATCAGAGGGTAGTCTGCAAGTGAAAGATACTCATATGGCCCCTTCAGTTCTACTGTCACTGTCAAAAGACAATGCAATAACCAAATCAAACAAGAACCAAAAGGAGGAAGCCAGGACTTAATTGACTTTCACTTAAGTGTAAAGAAATTCCACATCTTCACATGGCCTTTAAATCTAACTTGCACTTTAGTAAAGAAAGCTAAGACTCCTAAAATACTGAGCCAAAAGCAGGCAGTTAAAATTACACACCCCATTACCAAGTAACTCATGGCAGTACTTAAAAGTTATTTTTGCTGGAGATTTGTGTAAAAAGGAAAAATGCAGAAACACGTGTAAGTTCACTTTTAAGTGGGGATTTTTAAACTTCTCTAAAGTTTGAATAGGTTATCAATGCACAATTAAATATAATAGAATATAAAGGTGATAATTATGATCTTTGTACTCTAAGTTTTTACTTATTAGTACAGATCACTGTATTGGTCTGCACATTTCTGAAACAAAACACCAAGCCTCAAAATTGAAATGCTTGGGCTTGACTCTTCTTCATTTCTATCAGTACACTGACAGAACAATCTTAGGATCTTCAAGACAGAAGCAATCACCTCTTTTCTTAAATGAGCTGTAGCAATATTCTACCTATGTAAGTCAAAGAGAGTGTCTTATGAAATTGAACAACACAGTATATACTAAGAGTACTTTAGAATACTTAGACTGGAAAACATAAAAATGGTGCTGAATTTTTAGTTTACTATAGAAAGAGCTATCTTACTTGTAAAGAGCTTGTTCTGATATGAGGAAGGTGTTGTTCTCTCAGTTCTTTTAACTCTGGCAGTAGAATCCTTTGCAGCTGTAAGTCCAATTTGCACAATAAATATATATGGCCCATCTCGCCAAGTTTTGATAACAGCATTCATTGCCTGAAAATAAAACATCTCCATGTATACAGGGCACAGTCAAGAAGCCAAGAAAAAGAGAGAAGTAGACTAGCCATATATGGGGGGTATCTTCCATGTAAATATAAATTTTCATCTCTTCTGAGACCTAAAACTTGTTAATTAAATATCTGATATGTAAATTTTGAATGTACTCATTAGACATAACACTTAAAATTTAGTTGTTTGATTCCAGAGAAATCCTCAAAGACTTGGGAGGTAATCAGGATTTTTTTTTTTGCAAATTTAACACTGGCTTACTGCAAAAGTACTCGAAGGTTCTGCAAGAGCTACAAAGAATTCAAGAAAGCATTACACTCCTTTTCATTACAGAAGCATTAGGACCACCACAGAGATTACTGCCGAAGCCAATTGCTTGGGAACTGCAGAGCTACATAACTCATCTCCCTGGTGAGGGCTGAATTTTACAGTGTAATATGGAAGTAGCTGAGAGGTAAAAGATTTCCACAGTAGTCATTTCCTATGGACACTATTACTACAGTCCCTGCAAGAGCTCTCATACCTGCAAAGCTCAAATTCTGCCAGTGAACTAACAGAGGAACCTTGCCCAGAGAAATACTTGCACCATAAAACAAATCAGATCTCTTTGAGTTCCAGCATACAAAACTGTTAATTCCACAACTGAAGAAGCTCTAGACCTCTGAGAAACTGCAGAATTTACTAAGAGCTTTAAAGTTAAAACTAAGACCATCTACATGTATGCCACTCCCAGGACTACTGGAGAGCCGCAACAGATTTATTTTATAAAGGCCTCTCCAAGACTGATTCAGAATTAGGAGCATGCATTTCTTTTCAGAAACCTCTTGACTACAAGACTTAAAGCAAATAGAATATTATGTAAAAAAAATTAGTTTGTGCTATGTTAACTAAGCATAAAACTTAGTTAGAAATTAGAAACACAGTAAACTTAAAAGAAAATTGCTGTTTATATACACAAATTTTGCCATTAAAATATTGCCTCCTCTTGCTGCACTGATTCCTTACTTCACAATTGCACACACAGCTACTTATGTTTTAGCTTTAAAGTAAATGGCCCTTTAAGAACACAAGGAGTGAAATATATTTTCTTTCTTGGCCTACAGGAAATTCAATTTGAAGTTATTTTGAAAATTGTTCCTGGTTAAGTCTTGAACTCTATATATAATAAAAATACTAAGGGACTTGAAAACCAAAAAGTAATCAGTTAATTTTTTAAGTGCTATGTTTCAAAAAACTGACTAAAGACAAAACCAAATGTATTCTGTAAGAATTAAGTCATAATTTTAAGAAGATAATTTCAATTACTATTGTAAATTACAACGGAAAAAGAAACTTATTTTTTAATTTATACCATTGGTTTGAATTGTATCAATTCTATATTTCACATGTAGAAGAAGCAGTTACTCTGAAGAAGTTTGTTCCTCTGTTTTCTGTTTTTCCACACAGCACTACCTAGTCTCAAGCTAAAAATTCCAGGTGTCAAAAAAAACCATAGAATATGCTACCAGCTAGTTCTTATACAAAGAAATATAAACTTAAAAAAGCAAACCAAAACAAAATAAGACTGCTGAATTACAAGCCATGCTTAAATTCAGTATACATACAGTTTTATCTGTCACCATCGTGTCATTTCCTGCACTCTCCTTCTTATCTTTTAAGCCCTTAGGGGGAAAAAAAAAAAACACAGAAAAATGGATAAATCAATATGCCAAAACTACCTCTCCCATGACTACACTCTCTCATTAGAAGGAAATGAAAATTACCTCTTGTTTCTCAGGTGAGAGAGGCTCTGGATGAACAAATTCTTTATAGAAAATCTGCAAGATATAAGAAAGGTAAAGAATTTATAGACACCTTATAGGCACTTCAACATTTATAGGCACTTCACACATTAACATGACATGACCAGAACAGCTTCCAGTAATCTTCATTATTCTGTGAATAGCTGTATTGGAGAGCTTTCATTTTTCTAAATAAAACAATTGTCTATTTATGCAGGGAGTCTTGAACACTCAAATGCTTTGTAATTTGAGAGTTATTTTTCCTCCCCGCAAACAACGGGTATCTATTTTTAGAAACCAGACATGATAGTAGTGAAGTTAATTTTGTTTTTGAAATATGAATCAGTTGGGTATCTCCATTACAAGATAAAGCCTACACAAACAGACACAGGATTTTGAGATTTCTGCCTTAATCTATGCGAGTCCCTAGATGAGTGAGTGCCTATTAGAGATCCAGATTTTGCCAACTCTTCTGAACCATAGTGAAGCAAAATCTAGTGAAACTGCTATTCCACAAGAAAAAATCTGAACAATCTAGAAAAGAAATTTCTGTGAAATTTCAGAAATTAGTATCTGAGAAGAATATATTGTTAAAAATTCAATAGACTTTTCAGAGGAATTGGATGTGGGAGAATTTATTCAAAGACTTTAAAACCTTAAAGACTTAGGCATCCTAACTAAACATGCTTGTGAAAGTTCATGTTATGCAGCTAAACCCACAAGACCTCTTCTACAAAACCAAATAAAAGTAGAACTAACAATTCTCACATTATTAAACATAAGGAGCATGCATCATAGAGTTTCATCTTTCTTTTTAAAAACCTTTCAAGCCTTCTTCACACATCAAAGGAACTACAGACATGCAAGAAGATTATTAAAAGTCATATTTAGGCATTAGCCTTTTTTCTTAACAAAAAAACTCAAACTACCAAAAATACCAAAAAGCAATCTACAACACTATATTCCATAGTTATGAGACATTTCCCAGTATTTTCTATCCAATATCTTTTGTTTAAATGAGGAATGGTTGAACATAGATGCAGCACTCCATAATTTGCCTTCCATTCTTAAGTATAGCAATTAATAAAGACAGCAAATTATACTGGTATTATCATCAGCCTGCTGATATACAGCTGGTGTAGAGCTGATGTCTGCACATTACTTCCCTATGCTAATTTTGCATTGTCTTCTTGCTTTAACTTGGTTTGTTTCAAACATATTCTAGCACTCCTATTCCATGAGTGCTTAAGTAACTCATTTTTCAATACTCATTTTCATTATTCTAAATAAACATTATTTGAGTAATAAATGCCTGTCCTTTATTGAATCAAGTTTAGTGGAGTCATTACTCCGCTGCCACTTCTAATCAGTAGCCTTCTGTAAATGAAACAAATCCAGAATACAAAACCACTAACAAAAAGAAGCATTGAACTGTACATCACTTTTTCTGTGATTTTGTTGGGGTTTCTTTACTACCATGAGCAAAGTGTTGAATAGGAAGCCAGAACTGAAGGAAAATTAAGAAATCATCATCACAGCTTGGTTGTCATAAAGAGATAAAAAGAAGCACCTCCCAGCCTACAGTGGTGCTTACATAGGATGCGAATAGATCTAACAGGAATAAACACCTTCTCTATATATTGTATAAGACAGCAGAGCAAACTCTGAGGTTTCTACCCATACCTGAGGCCTAAAGAGCTCAGAGCAGTTTGGAAAGAGGAGAGAAGCAGTGGCATAGTATCCTGACCAACCCGGATGCTCTTCAGCCGTAGTCCCAAAATAGTTATCTGCTTGCTCATCCTGCCAAACAGAATAGAACTGAGGTTAGCATCGAGTATTGCAAATGGTTTGTCTCAGTAGACAGCTGCAAGACCTGGAGGGCTCCACTCATAGTTTCACTCTGCACACACTCCTGAATCAAATTTAGTAGAATAAAGGCATCAAAACCACACAAGACTATAAAAATGATGGTATACAGGCTTTGAGTAAGAATTAAAAAGTAGAGGTGCAGCAGAAAATGTAAACTTCAGTCAACACAAACAAACTCTGCATCATCATTTTAAAGAGTGAAGACTCAGTCTTGTGTTAGATTAGTAGTTACAACTGTCACAATTAATAATTTAAATAACCATGGAAAAATATTAAACCCAGAAAGCACAATTACAGCACATTTGATAGAAACACTATACATTTTGTACAGATTGCTAATGCTTGCTGGCAATGTGGATCCATAAAGAACAGAATTTAGACTTAACATGTAAGTACTGATTTTTTTCTATTCACTGTCATCAAGCATTCCTGCAAATATTTTCAACTACCATAAACTCACTCATTTTAGAGTCAATGTATTCACTTAAGCTCCTGGGTTTAAAACAATTTTGACAAACACTTCCACCTGACCCAAAACCCAAAAAAAGTCAGCAATTGCCACAAGCTGTCGATCATTTCCATTCTGTTACGGAAATTTGTTATCTTCCAATGGAAGAACGTGTCTTTCAAGCCCAAATTGGAACATGGATGCAAGGGAGACATCTCTAATCCCCTCCTTCCAAGATCTGCTTACCTCTAAAAATCATAACCTATGTTTTATCTTGAATTCTTACCCCAAAGTTGAAGACTTCATTGTAGCAGTCAGAGTATCTTAAGTACCAAGTAACATTGAAACCCTGGGAGGGTTCACAAGCTTTTTCATCTCCTTCGACTAAGAAAACAAACAAACAAAAATCAAACATGAGATATGTAAGACACCATCTGCCTTCCAAGTTTCCAGTTTTTTCCTCCTATTCTGCACAAAACCAACATAATTAAATTTTAAACATGAAACTGAAAGCAAAACAACAGAAAAATAATTTCCTCAAGTAATTCATTACTGTTCAGTGAAAGAAAGAAGCATGTGAACAGAATTCCATTAGAAGATTACACAATTCTATTAAAGAGCTGAAGATCATTTGGAAACCTTTTCTTCTGAAGACAATCAAGGATTTTTCAGCAACTCTAAGTACCGAACGACAACAGCAGTGCCTCCAATACACAAAAGGGCCCCCCTTTAAGAGACAGGGGCACATATAACAGGAAGAGAAAGCTAGGAACAGGATAAGACTAAGCAAATTCCACAAATAATTTAACTATACTAATACCATCACTGAGAAAATGAACCTAAGATTGTGCCAGCCAACATTCACTCTCCCGAAAGACAAACATGGTATCCATACATTAGCCCATGCTGTCAAAGCTGGAATGCTACCTAAAACAGCAACAGAGCAACTCTGATTTACTAAAGAACAACATGCATGAAAAGTGAAACACAGGCCTTTCTCCCAAGTTGGGAAAGGTTGTGTGGGGTTTTGTTTTTCAAATCTCATTCTTAAACTAAAGCCCGATGAAGAGATTCTGACATCAAGAAGGCAAGCTCAACCCTTAAACAAAATGAGCAGTGACTATTCAGAGTATTGGAAGAGCCATTTAGATGATTACATTTGTGTTTCCCCAGTCAACAAATCGCAAAACTCTTTAGAGTTAACAGAATACTTGCAGTGGCTCAGAAGTTCCCACAACTTCACAGGCAACATTCATATCAGAGGATGCATCCACAACTTTCTTACATGTACACTTTAAAGGAATGTTTCCATACTGAATACTGCAGGTAGAAAAAGCAATTAGAACGAAAACCCTGCCACAGGGATTTGACTAATCCCACTTTACATCTCTGAGTACTAAAAAAACATATACGTAGTGCTAAAAACTCAACAACTGAGTTTCTAACATCAAAAATTTAAGTAATATCACTGAAAAAAGGGAGTTTCCTTATGACACCTTCTGGTAAGCATGAAAACAAGGCATATATGTTCCACATTGCTCTAGACATTGCAGAAGGCACTACAAAGAAACTAAAAGGCAGCATGAGCACTGCAGTGACACAGGCAGATGGCAAATTCTTTGATGACATGGGCTCTTCTGATAAAACTGACCACATGAGGAGTATCTCAAACAAAGTACTAGCAAAAAAAAAGACTCAGAAATACCTTTTAAATACCTTTTCCTCTGTGGAAAAATAAAAAAATAGGCAATTACATATTCAGCAGTAGCGCTCATAAAGGTAAAATAGGTCACTAGAACAATCCGCAATATCTGCAAACATCAGAATTACAGAAACCTTGAAAAGGAAGTACTCCAAAAGTCAGAAAAAGTATCCATGGCATTTACTGAATTCAGCAATATGGAAATCTAAGCTCCTTAGCCTTCAAACAAAAGCCAGTAATATTCAATTTGAATGCAGTCTTTGTACTCATTTCCAGAGAGTAGGATTTCTATCATGATCCAATAGAAGAAACTAAACGCCTTCTAGAACAGCACTTCAGAAAATCAGATAAAAATAAATTCATTATTGACAAAACTACATGCCAGCTGCAATCTTCCCAGTCAGAAGCAGAAAGTAACACACACCAATATGCCATACATATTAAAAAAAAAAAAAAAAAGAAAATTAAAATCAAGAAGAGGGGGGAAAAAAAGGAGATAAAGAGATGCAGGTGCTCAGGAAAACCATGAACAAACAACCCATGAGCAAGAAGGGTCATATTCTCCACACAAACATCACACAGCAGATGGAAGAGGCAACAGACAGGAAGCAAAAGACCAGTTTCCACACAGGTGTGGGCAGAAAAAAGAAAACACGGTAAGTTGAAGCTTCCCAGTATCAGATACAGTTAAAGTTTCATCTAGGCTGAGAAAATGAGTAAGTTTCCAGCCTTTGTTCCTTCCTCTTTCAGTGATTCATTTTCCAAATTCATGTAAATTTTTTCATCACACCAGTATGTAAAACAGGTGTCTTCACTAAAGAATTTTAAGGCTTAATGCCTGCTTAAAGGTTGACAGTACAGTGTAATTCAATTCCATTCACAAGCCAAGGGGGTCAAATTTTTACTGACAGATCTGCCCTACAACAAATAACTTTTTTTTCCATGCCTTAGTTCCTTCTCTCATTTATTTCAGCACAAATAGATTTACCACACACTCCACATCAGAGACCTATATCTTAGATGCCATGTCACTGCAAGTACACTATTTCTACTAAACTTTAGACAAAAAGCCAAAAACCCACCAAAGCACCAAAATGCCCTTTCAACCCCCCTCCTCTTCCCAAGCAGCAGATTTCTAATTTTGATTCTGCAATTGTCTCACTGCAAGATGTGAACCTTGGTGTCTCAGCTACACTTGTCATCTGGGAAAGCCCTAACACTGAAATGATGGACCTTCACTAATAACCACTCAAATAAAACTCTCCTGTTTCAGATTCTTGTGGGATCAAGAGAGGCACTTTAACCAACTCCTTGAAACACTGTCCCAAGAAGGGGAAGTATTGGAAATTAAACCTGAAAAACAATAAGTACAGACACCAGACAGAGACTAAACAGCTTTCCCTCATGGTAAAAACTGGTGCAAACAAGCACTTGAAGTGTTCAAAGTGTATGGCAAAGATTTCACATCTTTCTAAGTCAGCTAGTCACTTCTATGACATCTTATCACCATCTAGATGCTGTACTCATGTTCACTGGTAAGAGGGTATTT
This sequence comes from Polioptila caerulea, assembly GCA_013397295.1. Taxonomy (NCBI): domain Eukaryota; kingdom Metazoa; phylum Chordata; class Aves; order Passeriformes; family Certhiidae; genus Polioptila; species Polioptila caerulea. The sequence goes on from VYXF01009643.1 coordinate 113,629, forward strand.
CACAGAAACCTTCTTTGGAGCAGTGACCACCTACATAACCCATAGACCTGGCCAGATCAGCAAAGAGCTGTACAAAGAAGAAATGGGAAGGCTGCCCACATGTTTGCTCAACAGAACAAACTCAATGATCCCACTCATACACTGGATGAGGAGGAGAAAACACCTCTCAGGAGAGCTCTGCTGCAGAGTGCAACATTCCCTTACCACACCCAGAAGTGCTCAGCTAAAAAGGAACAAGGCTTCAAAAAACATTGTCTTCTGTATTCACATCAGTATACAAACAGCCCCTGTCCAGCTGGCACCAGATCTCCCAGACAGGGGAATTTTACACATCTTAGATAGGAAAAGCACACCTCACAGTAGAGTGCAGCACACCCCACACATGATTACCCACTATCTGAAACAAAGTGGTGCTCCCATTGCCCATCATGCCTTCTTCACAGAGAGCACGAATAGAGCCATTCATTTCTGCTACAACCTAAACAGATCGCAACTGGGAAGATCCAAGGCTTTTAACAGACTCAACCATATCAGAGCTGTGGCTTTCCTGCAGTGCTAGATCAGCTGTCACTAACTGCAGCCAGTGCAGTTAAACACTCCACAGTGTCTTGAGTTCCAAATGTTAAAAATAGGCAGGATGTCAAAAAGCAGAGAGAGCAGGTTAATCCCTTGTAACCACTTACATCTCAGGAAAATGGTGGTGTTGCTGAAGAGAATCTTCCCAAAGCTAAACTTCTTCCCCTGCAAAGGCACAAAAAAAGAAGATATATTAGAGGGTTTGATGCCTTATCAGCCCTAAAATCACAAGCCAAACAAGTTAGAAATGATAAAAATTACCATTTATTGACGGTCCTCCAAGTGCACGTACAGTGGAGTGCACACCTGATGTAGGGCTTTGACATTTTTGTAAGTTTAGTAAATTAGCATAATTGACAAGAATCTCCAATCAGAAATACAGTTAATGAAGTAATTCCCCTCTTGGTTCGACCCCCTACTGGAGCCTCCCCCTTGCCTCTAGCCCCATGGAGTTTATGTCTAAATACATGGGAAAGTGAAATGTCCTCGGTTCACTGAAGAAGTGAGATCATAGTAGGATTCCAGGAATGTGCTTCTCAAATCTAACAGAGTAGGGGAAGTATTGAAGTGAGCTAATTATATAAGTATACAGTAATAATCTACAAAGCTACTAATAGATGAAAAATATATAAAATGCAAAAATGTGGCTTAATACCACTGAGCTTAAGTAAATATAATCTCCCATTCTGAGTTTTAAGCCAACACAGTAATGAAATCAAATGTCAAATCTGGAGCCAGACTTACTGGACTTTCCAGTCATGCTTCACCACCCTTCAACATACTCTTAAAGATGGTTTAAGAGGCTTGGGGCTTTTTTCTGCAAACGGAATTAACTTCACGCTGACATCTGCTGAAATGATTACCATCTTCTGGCTGATGAGATGGTCCGGACCATCCAACAAAAAAAAAATTCTGCTCTAAGAACTAACAGGAATGTTCACAGTGATCCTTTTGTTTTGTTCCTGAAGCTTAAAAGCCTCATATAAAGCGCGTATTACTCTCACTGCCTGGTAAAGTCCGACCGAATTTGAGGCACAGCAGCTTTCCTCCACGCAAATTCAAGCACGCAGGGTTTATCGGAAGTGCCGAAATCCCTTCGCCTTCCCTAAGGCCCACACTTCTCACGGCCCAGCTTTCCCGAGGCCAGGCCACGGCGCTGCCCCACGGTGCGGGCCGCCAGCCCGGCCGCACGGGGCGGCCTCCCCCGCACACGGCCCACCGAGGCCGGGCACAGCCGGGGAAGACCCTCCCTCCTTCCCACGGGCCTCACAGGACGGCTCTCTCCGCCTCCCTTCGGACTATTCCCCGCACAAGCCTGTTTTCCCCTGCCGCCACCACCGCCTCGCCAGAGAGGGCTCAAGCCCGGCAGCGGGGCAGGAGGAGGCAGCCACGGCCCCGAGCCTCCGCACCAGCTCCGGGTCAGGCTCCACAGAGGCGCGGCCCGGGCAGGGACG